>JAJJMA010214292.1:0-11721 GCA_023529015.1 Papaver nudicaule | reverse complement strand
ACACACAAATTAGGTTACCTCTTCTTGTCCACCTCCCTTCCATTGCCCGGCAAAAAAAATTGAAACACCAGAAAAGGAGGGTAGATCGTCGAGCAGACCATAAACAGAAAAAATGTACTCAGCTACTGCGCGCCAAAATATATGTCCTGCGACAATGTAATATGTACACACTCACATTCTGAGTATTATCCAGGCCCAACACTCATTTTGTACTTGGAAAAATATCAATTACACACTTAACCAATCGGACATGAAGAGAAGAGGCTAGAAAATGTCTTGAATTATCTGCATCATATTTATCCAAATGTGCTGTTTTTGGGGCTGCACGTTTTTTTGTTGGGGCTTCAAAACACTAAAACCATCCAAATGATGTTATAAGGGATGTCTAAATAGGTGAGAAAAGTCTAAGTTACCCTTACAGATTTAGGATTAGATTAAAACCCTACCTTTCTATATAATTTTCTTCTCTATTCTTTTTACCACCCCCACCACCTACTACAACTGCCACCACCACTAACACCATCACCAAAAATAACTGCCGCCACCACCACAAAAAATAACTGCCGACAGCCGCCGCCGCCACCAAAAAAAAAAACGCCAAAAAAAAAAGTTTTACACCCCAAAAATATGTTTACGCCTCAAAATTATGTTTTACGCCCCAAAAATATGTTTTACGCCTCAAAAATAAAATTTACACCCCAAAAATATATTTTACGCCTCAAAAATTTACGCCCTGAAAATATGTTTTACGCCCCAAAAATTTACGCCCAAAAAAGTTTTATGCCCCAAAAATATATTTTACGCCCTAAAAATATGTTTTACGCCCCAAAAAAAAGTTTTACGCCCCAAAAATTTTGCTCATAGAAAACCAAGCCGTAAGTAGACCAATTGAGGCGTAAATTGGTAAAACTGAGCGTAAATTTCTTCTGTAACCAATTTTTTTGTAAACCAAAACTTACGCCTTGTTATACCGGGGCGTAAATTCTAAAACTAAGGCGTAACCCTGATTAATTGAGGCGTAACTACTAATTTACGGCTCAGTTCACTTCGAAAACCAAGGCGTAAATTTTTCTACAAATGCCAAAATAAACCCAATTCTTCGATTTTAACCTAAATATGAAATAAAAACATGATATAAATGATGAGTTTTGTTCATAATGAGTACCTCATCCGCATAGATGGAGTAATATATGTTACAACTTATTACCAAGGGATTTACACGTTAGTGGTGGTGGTGGTGGTAGCGGAGGTGGTGGTGGAAATGGTGTTGGTTTTTTTTTTTCCTCTCCTTCTTTCTCTCCCAAGTCCCAATCAACTCTAAAACAAAATGAATTTCTCTCTCTATTTTTTTTTTTCTAACTTAACTATATAGATTATGATAATCATAATTACCACTAATCTAATGATAATCAAACACTAACACTAAACTTAATGTAAAGGGTAAAACTGTCCATTTTATAAGGGGTTTTGGGTTTTGATGACCCTATTTTGTTTGGGACTAAAGCCCCAACAAAAAACTTGCAGCCCCAAAAACGGCACATTTATCCAAAGAAGACTTTTGTATTAGACTTAAAACAGTTCTCATCCAAAACTCTCTCCCAAAATTAAAACACAATGGCAAACCGATCCTCATCCTTTCTGTTCATCATTCTTCTTCATCTCTTCATAATCTTGAATTACTCGATTGCCGAAGACGGCGACAAAGCTCAAAGCAGCAGTACTAGTACTAGTATTGTCTTTGCTACTCTGGGAAGATCAGATTATGCTTTTGACATATTCACAATCCCAATTCCTGCCTCAAATTCCAAAGACAATACTAGTAGTACAAAAGAGCTTCAAGTTACTGATGGTAAATCAGTTAACTACAATGGTTTCTTTGCATCCCCAACTTCACCTTCACTACTCCATCTGCTGTCAAACCACTCTATGTTGTCCCAGGTAACAAATTCTCCCTCAACTCTACAGTGTCTAGTCTATGTGACAGAGAGAGATGGATGTTCCAGTATATATCTTGATGCTTACAATCCAAATAGTAGTAGTAACACAAGGAGATCAAGATCAGTTGTTGAACAAGTAGATTTTCCAAGTCAAAGAGTTCAAATTCCACTGTTACAACAGCAACAAAATAACATAATCTCTATGAAAGACAAACCATCAATTTCAGGTGAGTACTTGATATATGTTTCAACTCATGAAAACCCATTACTGCCTAGAAAGAGTTGGGCAGCTGTTTATGCAACACATATCAAAACAGGACAAACTCATAGACTAACACCTAATGGTGTTGCTGATTTTAGTCCTTCTGTTTCACCTTCTGGGGCTTGGGTTGCTGTTGCTTCATCTGGTGAGAAAGGTTGGGATGGAGAGATTGAAGATCTTAACACTCATATCTATATCTTCAAAACAAGTGAGCATGGTAGTTCAAAGAGGATTAAAGTTGTTGATCATGGTGGTTGGCCTTGTTGGGTAGATGATTTTACATTTTATTTTCATAGAAGTAGTGATGATGGTTGGTGGAGTGTTTATAGAGCAACACTTCCTGCTTCTTTGGGAGATGAAATTCATACTGATTCTGTAAGAGTGGAAAGGATTACTCCACCTGGTTTTCATGCTTTCACTCCTGCTGCTTCAGTAAAGAACAAAAAGTTTATAGCTGTTGCCACAAGAAGACCCACTTCAGGGTTTCGCCACATAGAATTGTTCGATATCAAGACGAACAAATTCGTGGAGTTGACGAAAGGTGTTTCGCCGAACTCCCATCACTATAATCCATTTTTCTCACTAGATGGAAATGAAATCGGGTATCATAAATGTAAAGGAAGGAGTAATGGAGAAGGAGAAGAGAACAAGAAGCTATTGCTTGAGAATGTTAAGAGTCCGTCTGACAAGATTTCTCTGTTCAGAATTGATGGGTCTTTCCCTTCTTTCTCTCCTAATGGTGACCGAATAGCTTATGTTGGATTCCCTGGGTTGTTTGTGGTGAATAGAGATGGTTCTGGCAAAAGAGAAATTTTCTCTGGTGCTGCTTTCTCTACTGCTTGGGACTGGAAACGGAAAGGAGTTGTATACACAAGTACTGGTCCAACTTTTGCTTCAGAAAGGACCCAAGTTGATATTATCTCTGTAACCATTGATGATGATGAACCAAAGGTGCAGAAGCTTACAACAGGAGGCCAAAACAATGCATTTCCATCAGCATCTCCAGGCGGCAAATGGGTTGTCTTCAGATCAGGAAGGTCTGGTCATAAGAATCTGTATATAATGGATGCTTTTGAAGGCGAAAAAGGTGGCATTTACAGACTTACAGAAGGACCTTGGACAGACACAATGTGTAATTGGTCTCCAGATGGTGAATGGATTGCCTTTGCCTCTGACAGAGGAAATCCAGGTAGTGGGAGTTATGAAATTTTCTTTATACATCCAGATGGGACTGGATTGAAGAAAGTAGTTCACAGTGGCATTGGTGGAAGAACTAATCATCCATGGTTCAGTCCAGGTTCAGACCATTTCGTATTCACTACTGATTACGCTGCTGTGTCTGCTGAACCCATTTCAAACCCTCATCATTACCAGCCTTATGGTGATATCTTCATAGCTAGATCAGATGGTTCTGAGATACAGAGGATGACACATAATTCTTATGAGGATGGCACACCTGCTTGGGGTCCAACTTTCCTGAAGCCAGTAGATGTTGTAGAACGGCCTTCCAGCGGATCTCATTGTTCTTTCGATGATTGCCATTGGTTGGGCCAATATGCTCCCAAGGTTGCAGTTAAGATTAAATCCCAACAGAGGTGTTAGTTGCCAGAGAGTATTTGAGTCTACCATATAGTAATATGTACTATGCAGAGACATGTCTACAAGATACAGCTTAACTATGGGTCTGTTTGCTATAATGTATAAGAACTTCACTAGTTTCTCAATGTACATTCTGAGACCGTCTATGCATGAATAAAAAGGTAACGAATTCTCTGTATAATTATATAGCCAAATTAACACGAGGCAAATTCCTAGCAAACAAAAGTTGTGTACATACAAATGTGTTACTGAACCTATTACTTGCAACTTGCAGCACAACATAGTTATGCCAATATGACAAACACAGTTTTAGTACTACAATACTTCTCCTTTTTGGCAAATGAGGATCCTGTACTGGAATGTACGGGGTGTTGGGAACGATCCTACCCAACAGGCCCTGAACCAGTTTTCAGATATCAATGAGAGCATTAAGAATCCGAGTCGCCTTACATGTGCATATGCATTGAAATTGTCTATTAAAATGAATACACAGATAATGACTTCTCTGTATTACAATATATAGCTAATTTATACACGAGGGAAATCCTAGCAAACAAAAATCACATTTATATACAGAAATATTACTAGACATATCACCTACAACACAAAAAAGCTACTTATACATGAAAACCTACTCTGCTCCTTCTCTCGTGGCATCTCCAGCCCCCATTTTTGCTTCATCTTTCTCCTAACAACGATTCCAACAGAGCAGCCTCTTCCTCCTATAAAAGTTCCAACAGAAATTAAAAAGTATAATTAAGAGAAACCTCACATAACCAGCAATTGATATCTATAAGTACAGATGGAAATTTACAACGCTTACCACCAAAGCATTAAATTCTGTCTCTTCGTCAATTGCATCTACGACTGCAAGGTCCTCCAGTAAATCCTGTTTAGTTCAATGACACAAAATGATTAGCTGTACCACAAAAGAAGTCATTGTGCACTGTTGAACGTGTAACATCTTTTGGGCGTTCATATAAATGTGTCACACTAGCCAATCGAGCTATAATCATGTATATTGTGCAAATTTTTCAACTTACCCTGTTGGTTGAAGTTTTGCACTCATAGGATGGCTAACAGTATAACATATTAAGGTTCGAAAGATTCATCATTGCCTGACATGGATATAGTCTCGAACACACTACAGAACGCAAGCTAAGCTTTTAGCTAATACTCCCTCCGCACCAGAAAAAGTGACCCTTTTAGTTTTTTACTTTAGCCTCAAAATAAGCAAAAATTTAAAACTGAAAGGGAAACTTTTTCTGGGACAGAGGGAGTATTAAGCACTAACTTCTATATTGTGTTTGGGTGATCCTCAGGTAAGCTTTAAGAAGCAACGAAGAAGCGATAATAGAAAAGTTTTGGTATGCTTATTGCTTTGTGGAATAAATCTCCGCTATCTATTCTCGTATGCATAAAATCATTTTGAGATGTAAAAGAATATAATTTAATAAATAGAAAAGTTCTTACATCATCAGCAATTTGCAATTGACCGTTATTACCCTGCATAGACAAATAAATTTCTGTTATTTTTATTATATTTACCTGGTCTCAACGAAGAGACTAATAACTACTATAAAGTCAGAGGACACAAGAAAGAAGCGAAGGCTTAAAACAATATCATGAGTCATGTCACTTAACTCACAAGTAGCTCCAAGATATAATCACGAAACAAAATCAGGCCAATTATTTACCTTCACAGCGACAAATAGAAGAGGATCAGAGGGTGTGTAGATCATATAATGTACACCATCCTGCAAAATAGAAGCCATTAAGATCAGAGGCTTTGCGACAATGCATACATTTGAATTCCTTTTATTCCTCTTCAGTCTTCCCTTTTCTCTTTTTTTTTTTTTTTAATTCTATAGCTTTTGGTCGTTTTGGTGGAATAAGAGCCACCAAGTAACTTAATCACACAATAATGTATCAACATCAAGATCTATAACAGCAACTCTAACAGGTGCAAAGGAACATTGGCCTAGTGGGTTTTGATAAAAGATAGTGATGCAATCCTCTTGCGGAATATAATAGTCTCCTGATTTTCTAATATTCTTCCCAGTGTTTAGTTTATCATAAAGATACACGTACACTGTCAGTCGGTTACTCACACATAGTTTCTAGTGACAATGGCAGAAGTAAGAAAAACTAACAAATAAATGCAGATATCAAAAGCTGCAACTAACGGGCAAAAGTGTCAGTCAGGTAGCATTCGCGGGAGATGATATTAGTGAGCAAAGCTATCCATCAAACTTTTTCTAATTGCTATTACAAGCAATTTTGGCTGAAACAAATGCAGCAGTGAAGAGCCACGAGATGATAACTCTGAAAGCATTGTATTACACTATTTATCCCAGGGTATGTCTGATAAGCTGACTTTACCATATCAGAACGTCATGTTTCAGCCAATACAATTAGGGGATAGCCCCAGATAAATGTTGCTACTTGCGTAGATACTTATTATTGAGGAACTAGAGAATTTCAAGTGAATAGCAACTATTTGTTCTGCCTATATGTGGCCTTACCCTTGAAAGTCTATCCCAACTTAATTCTTCAGGTACTACTTACTACATGTTTAAGACGTCCACATAAAGAAATACACTATTAATCTTTTTTTTATTAAGGACAATGTGATCACAGGTTCATGGCAACAAAGGTAAAACATATCACGTGTACTAAACTCACCTGATGGAAGCATGTGATTTCAACACCTTCAGTTGGTAAGCCATCTATATCTTGACCATTATCTACAAGTTCGTAAACAATTTTGAGGGTCATGCACGGCATCAAAGTCCAAGACGAAATTCGAAGAAAAATCAGGCATAACTATAAACAACAGCTTTAATACAGTACAACATGATAAGGAAATAAAGAAGTAAATTTCAGAAGGAGAAATTTCCAATGAGATATAAGAACCCGTTGAATAAGTTGGACCAAAGTGAAATAATGAAGTGCAGCTTATGAAGTAGGGGCACAGATAAGATGCGGGTTTGACAACATAAAAGTGCAACTTAAGCAAATGAACATACTACTGATGCACCTTGTATATGAAAGGTTAGTCATCATAATAACCCACAAGCCTAATGATGATCTCAAACAAACAAAGCAATTTTGAAACTGGATTCTAGTTCCCAGACGCCATAATGCTTTTATCTAGCTAAACTAACGCGAGATTTATTATATACATCAATAAGTGTGTGAATATTCCACTTCCCACTACAATTCAAGAACTAGGCAAGGAGTGTCAAAGCACAAGCCATATGTATGCAACACTTTGTACACTTAACACTTCACACAAGCCATATGTATGCAACACTTTGTACACTAACACTTCGCACAAGCCATATGTATGCAACACTTTGTACACTAACATTTTGTACCTAACCTCTTTCACTTCAAGTTGCTTCATCTCTGTTTTTTGGTCAATAGTCATGGGAATAAAATACTGGATAAAAGAGAAAATCGGATCAGTAAGATTTCCACCTCATATATATAGGCCTTAGACTATGTTCTAGTCACAGCTTGTACATCTCTATCGATCACAACTCTCAGTTCACACTTCTTTACCTTTCTGGATTCCAGAGTAAGGTTAGTTGTGTGACGCCTACAATCAGAAACCATATATATCGTTTATATAAATTGGGAATCACGGATCAAGTCCTCTTAACACTTCGATTTCTGACGACCCACATACCATGTGTGCCTAGTTACGACTCCATTAAGTATATGTTTTGGGATAGGAGGTTGTGCATTGTCGGATAGTCTGATATGACCAAAGAATAATGTGCAAGAGGTCCTTAAGTTTAGAACCAATCAGTCAACGTGATTGAGTTTAACCATGCTCAACTGGAAGTTTATAAGATGACTACCACAAGACTCGGTTTCTTTATTGGAAGGAAAAATAATATATTTTTTGCAAGCCAGATAGTAAAGGAAATGTCATTGCCTGAGCCGAATTCGATAATGTCCTCCTCTGAGTAGCAAAACCCTCCACGTGCTGTATAACAAAACCTGATACATAAAAATATAAATAGCTAAATGATATAAAGAACTCATCGAACCGTAGATAACTAAAATACCAAATTGACGTAAAGAATATATAGATGATAACATTGAATGGAGTTGCTGAAAGGACTAAGATCCAATTCTCTGTAAACCTTACCCGCTAATGACAAGATGCATATGTATCTTGGCAAGTGCGTAAGCGGCAGCAGGGAGAATCTTTTCAACTTCCTCATCACTGACCTGCAAATATACATAAGTTGTAACTGAAAGTGGGTACTGACTACAACACGTACTTCTCATAAAAAAATATACTACTTTATTTAATAACTCGTTGTAGGTGTTTAGCTGTTTTAGACAGAACTGACTGGTGTCGACCCTGCTATGTTTCAGGTGTGGGGTTATAGACATTAGAATGTCATCTTAGAGTTGACGACACACAGTAGAAGCAAGAAAAATACTGTTGATAATACCCTCATTTGAGGAACTACAGAGAATGACAAAAAAGATGATGATGGTCCGGACTCCAGTGAAAACATAGGACATTGGACTCAAGACTGCGAAATAAATACACCAGCAAACGCGGATAGAGAGTTTAGTTGAAAGAAACGAGTCATGGTTTTAGGTTCACTGTGGTGGGGCAGTTGTGAGCAGCATCCTAGGGTAAAGCTGCTCGAAGAACCTAAGTTGTTCAGGAAATATTGATAATGGTCGCGCTATTTCAGAAAAAAAGTATTAAGCTCTAGTTAAGTAAGAGACATACAGCTGACCAGCCATCAATATTTGTGCTCTTCAATATCTGCACGGGCCTGGAGGAAAAAGCACACCAGTCAAAAGAAACTTCTAGAGAGTTAAATAGCCAGTTGAGTAGCAAAATCACTTACGTATCAACAGGGCATAGCAGCATACACTCATCCTCTTGAGAACTTCTGAACACTCTTCTTATTACACAATCTAATGGCAAGTTATTTGAAGAGTCAACCTGTGAACAGCTTGTTAGAGCAAAAAACATTACTCCAAGAAACTCAGAGATATTCGGTAAATTATATAGTTCACTATCAGTAGCTTTACTAGTTTGATACAAAATTGTGTCTCATCATAAAACAATGTCCCAATAGATCATAAATCATCACATAGCTGAGCCTATTATGTAGCATGGAATAGAAAAAGGAAATTAAAAAAGGAGGTAGTAGTTTGAATTAAATCAAACGGAGAAGAGGGTGAATCAAATAAAACCACTAAGAACTACTACACTATGCGGGTACTTCTGAATTCTGATACCATCTCACTAAGGACCTAATCTATTGTTATAACCTAGTAATCTATTCCATATAATGACACAATGCCACCTCATAAAATACAGAAAACAATATTTTCACTGTCGTTCGCCACAGATTTTTTTCAATTAACTATGCCGAAATGTACCTAGTTCATATCCAAAGATTCCATCTTTTGTTTAAACTCATAACACATTACACATAAGCTCTATCTAAGTCCCTAACAAGAAATGCAGGACAAGTATTAATCTCAAACAAACGTGTCAAATTCGATAAAATGTATCCTAGTTTTAACAAATCTCTTCTACATTCCTATCATTTGTTACTTTCCCATATCAATATCCTTAAACCCTAAGCAAAACTCAAAAAATTACACAAAATGGACAAAGACCGGAATACTTACTAGGGTTGCAATTCGCTTTGAAGAGGCCATAAGAACGTTTCCATGAGGATCGAGTACGAACCCAGCAGGAGGTTTTGGTAATGGAGAAGGAATATAAGCTTTAGAATGTTTTGTTGAAATCTTATCCTCTATTTCATAGTCATCGTCTGTATCATCATTCACATTGAAAGTCTTTGAAGGAGGAGGCTTTTTTCTGGGTGGTGGTCGTTTTCTTGTCGAACTGTTGTTGCTGCCGCTGCTGCTGCTAGTGTTCCTGTTTTGCTGCTTAGCACTTGCTTTAGGAATTTGTGAAGGTCTAGTGTTGCTGGGATTGTAACTGTGGGTACTGTAAAGTGAGATTTGGGGAGGTTTTTGGATTTGAAGTGAAATGAATAGAGAAGAAGAGTTTTTAGGGTTAGTGGAGGGAGAAGAAGAAAGAGGAAATAGAAGCCATGGACGTACTGTAGCAGAGTAAGAGATAGCCATTTTCTCTCTCGTGTCCGGTTTCTAATCCAAGTACTACTTGCTTTTGACTATTGCGACACAAAGTTCTCAATCAGGGTTTGTGTTGGGAACTTGGGTGCTGGGTTGCTGGGCGGCTTGGGCCTAGTTTGGGCACAATATTGCTGCGAGTTGGTACTTGGCCGGATGCCAGACGCTTT
This sequence comes from Papaver nudicaule, assembly GCA_023529015.1. Classification (NCBI taxonomy): domain Eukaryota; kingdom Viridiplantae; phylum Streptophyta; class Magnoliopsida; order Ranunculales; family Papaveraceae; genus Papaver; species Papaver nudicaule. The sequence continues at coordinate 1,600 of JAJJMA010214292.1, read as the reverse complement.
ACTAGCTACTTGCTCTAGATACGAGCCGATGAGTTTCGAATCCAGATCATTGTTATCATCACCCGATAACTCTACCAAGTTTGATTTTTTTCTTTTAATGTCTAAGTATTTGTTATTATGTTTCTTTTCGGTTGGCCAAGTGTTTAACAAATGAGCAAACTCTATATTGGGAGAGGACGGAAGTTAGGTATTCCTGGTCAGCAAGGCTATCTTTTTCGGTTTTCAGGGAGTGAATAATGCGGCATGATTGGTCGGGTAAATAATCATGAAGGACATGTGAGGAGAACATGGACCGATAGACAGTACGTTCAAAGGGGCTAATACATGGATCTAAAATGATGCAAGATATGACCAATGTCAAGGATATTACTAATTCGGACTCTGTGAGGAGCATGTGAAATGAGCATTGAGCTCTAATGATGTGGTTGACAAGATTGAGTTTTCTTATCAGCCTCTACACAGCACAAATTGTTCAATATTATTGGGCCTCCATTGTCTTCCCTTTACCTAGCATAAAATTCATATACCCTCATACCCACACGTTTGTCAGTTTTATTTTTTTTCATTGTATTGCAGTTATGAAGTTGTTGTAATACTTTGGTTTGTACTTTTATGCTGTATACTTGAAATAACATGTATTTATGGCTTCCAGTTACCCATTGCAATCTCTGTAACCTCAATTAAATGAGGTGTTTGAAATAAATTGGGTTGTATAAGCCCATCTTTTCGTCAAAAAATTATATATATATATATATATGAGATTGAGATTACCACCTTAATTTCAGTGATCCGCCAAAAATGAATGAGACACATAAATACACAGTTGCACATACACGACTGCGCAAACCTACTTGAATTGGTGAATTTCACCAACCCAATGTGCCTCCCGGACCCTCAGTAGATTGAACGCAAATAGACTTTTAAATCTGTCATTTTAGTGGACTGGACGCGAGTGGAACCTCCAATATCCATTGGACATCCAACCATAAGAATAACATTAATATTATAATATCGTACATAAAAAATAAAAAATAATAAAAACGACATCGCAGTTATGCATAACTTCTTTCAGTCATATGAAATTATTGGAAATTTGGATACCAACATGATTATTTCAATTGCAATAACTTCATCGAGTCATCAAAGCTGGTGATACGTAAACAATCAATGGTACCTAGAGTCAGTGTTGTTAGGAGAAACAAAAGAAGGTGTATAGATTAACAAAGACTATTATGCTAACTTCTTCATCTTTTATTAACTTGAGAGAGATCTTTACAACTCAATAAGTCACGACTGCTCTCTTTGCCTCTTTTGTTCTACGTGCCTTTCCTTTTATAGGCATTCATTCTTACGTAAATAAAGAAAGACTATGAGTTTCGAAACTCATTTAAACTAGGAATCTTATATATACTAGGAAACCTCAAACTTCTAGGCCAAGTAACTTCACAGAGTATAGGCAGAGTGTATTCTAGGATGATGTTGTTTATATGATCCGAAGATATTCTAGGATTTTCGCCTTTGCATTTGTCACACTTGTGATAATATGTATAGGCAGAGTATGTTGAGTTGTCTCTTGAAATGACCCCAACGGTGAACGCGT
>JAJJMA010214284.1:0-20469 GCA_023529015.1 Papaver nudicaule | reverse complement strand
GAGATTTTCAGCTTCTGGTACGCAAACCGGTTCGGGAACCGCCTGCTGGTCAAACTTGGTCAAATCCGGTCTTCGCTGGAGGAACTGGGCTGAGCCAGAACTTAGACGTGAGAACGTCCTCAGCTATGATCCACGGGCTCTTTGCTCAAGATCACTCCTTTAGATTCATCCATATCCAACATAACAGTTTGCAAGCAAACCATTGTAATGGTCATATGGCGTCGAATCTATCTCATACGTTCTTGATTCACAGTATTCGTGGGATCAAATACTGGTCATGACATAAAGCCATGTTACACAAGAACCCGATCTCAATCGCTATTATCACTACTAAAGTAGTCGACTATATTTCGAAAGAATAGAGAAAGTAGAAATAGAAGAATATCCATAAAGTCATAACTCCTACTAACATTTTGTCGATGAAGAATAATTGATGTCTTCTTTGTCTTCACAGTCTTCGTCTTCAAGGTCTCTACTACTCTGTCTATATCCCATTTCCGAAATCTAAACTCTAGTAGGCTAAATCAAGAATTGAATTTTGACACCTAAAACTGACAACTAGCTTGACATACCAACGCTAGTGGGTTTGACCGGACAATGCCCTAACAATATGTATGACTCGTCGTTCGAGTAAGTTCGTATTTACTTCGTTGACCTTGCCATCACTGGATGTTAGGTCTTTATCCATAAGAGTGTGAGATGACTTTCGTGTTGGAGAATATGGATACTTAGGAAAATACCCCAAACATGTGTTTAGCTAAAGTAGTATTGTCATGATATTACTTCTGTTGTGTTACCATGGAAGGTAAGTAGAATAGATCATGAGATTAGGTTTGGCCATAGATGGCCAAAGCATTTCATAGGCTGAAGCTGCCTGTAAGCTTAATCTGACCAAGCGGTCAGGTCATGACATAGTCTAAAATCAGGTTTTGACCAAGTGGCCATGGATGTCACACACTCATTCTGACTTAGGTTTGGCCAAGTGGCCTAAGGGGATGACCAGCGCATTCCCAGCGTACTTTGGCCTAGGGATGGTCGGCGCCATCCCATCCTGCTTGGGCCTAGTGGCCTCTCGTAAGTGCTTTGGCCTAGTGGCCTAGGGATGGTCAGCGCCATCCCGTACGTGCTTTGGCCTGGTGGCCAAGGATGGCCAGCACCATCCTATATTGTGCTTTGGCCTAGTGGCCTAGAGGATGGCCAGCGCCATCCCAGCATATCCTGGCCTAGTGGCCTAGGGATGGCCAGCGCCATCCCATATGCCTTCTGGCCTAGTGGCCTTGGGATGGCCAGCGCCGTTCCATACGTGCATTGGTCTAGTGGCCTAGGGATGGCCAGCGCCATCCCATACTGCTCTTGGCCTAGTTGCCTAGTGTTAGCCTCTACACAAGTGGCCTAGCAAATGTAGCTTCATTTGTCCGACGAGGAAGCGACATTAGGCAAAAACAAGGAAGGCCATTTGACTTGTATGTGACATTGATTGGTCAATGTCAAGTGTCCGAGGATTTTGAGTTGGCTCAGCTCAAGGATGAAATCAAGGACATGGATAAGGTCAAGAGAATGACCTTGGCTTAAGGCCAAAGCTTGGCCAAGGCTTTGGTGATGCATAAGAGGCAATGGCGCAGCCAAACGCGTTATTGTGCGTCCATACTCAGCCAAAGGTAGCAAGAGAGCATAAGGCTTGTGAGACAAATCTATGCATGACTTTAGAAGGCTTAATAGCATGTGTGCACGTTGTTTGTAGCTTTCATCCAAGTGTGGCACATGGCCTTGGCGTAATGGCATGGCTTGGTAAAGGCTCATATTGACGGTTAAAGTTGGTTATGGCATAAGGATGTGTGGCAAGAGTAGGAGGATATTGGAGAACAGTTATAAAGAGGATTTATAACCGTGTTTGGCTCTTGTAACCGTTGGGGACAAGTGCAGCAACGTTAGGCTAGCCACACATAGGCCAAACAGTTGCAGGATGCTTTCTGGACGGTTATAATAACTGCCCATGGCCAGTTGGTTGGCCATGGATTGTGCAGCGGTTGCACTTAAGTTGGCTTCGAGTCTAGTGCTATTTATATGCTAGAAAAAGGTTGTAATCAGGGTTCCTCGATTTTGAGAAGAGAGGGAACTCTGGGGAAAAACCCATAGGCTTAGAGAGAGTGTTTTAGGCCATTTTAGGGAATTTGGCATCACTTGGGAGTGATGGCCATTTGTAGCCCTGTTTTGGGTGAGTTTTGTATTCTTCCTTGAAGTAATGAAAAGAGTTGTTGCTTCTATTATGTGTTCATGAATGGTATTGATCTTGTGTGGAATTTATAGCATGGCAAAGCCTTAGTGTAGTATGGGATGCACTAAAGGATGAGAGAAAATGAAGAAAGACTTCCTTTGCTATTCTTTGATGATTGTGGGTGCACTTGAATTGAGCAAGTGTGTAAGGTTGAGCATTGATGAGTGAAGCTTGATTCACTGAACCATTAGTGTTTCCGGGTCATTCCTTGGCCCAAATTGGTTGACGCAATTTGGGGGCGTGACATTGGTGGTATAGAGCATGATTGGCTTTGATTTGGCTTTAGTTTGCGAAGATTTTCTCTCTTTGACTCGTGTTGGTGTCATTTGTTCGTGGAAGAACCCATTGAAATGAAGGTATTCAATTGATAGAATGATAAAACACAAGAGTTTGCTGACTTTTATGGTGCAAGTCAGTAGTTTAAGTCCATGATTCTCATAAGTATGCAAGAAGCATAAGCAAGGAGGCCTTTCGTAATGTTGTCTATACCAAGTATTACAAGATGTAATGGGCAATCTTGGGAAAATTCCTGGACACATATTATGTTGCTGACTTTTGCAAGAGGCAAAAGAAATGAGAGCCTACTATATGGCATAGAAGGCGAGATATCTCATTGTGGCAGTCGGATGGAAGAGTATGCGTGTTTCCCTCGATGCATATACCTTGGTGGTAATGCAATTCTGGTTCTAGCCATAAGTTTTGAGGCATATGAGACATGAGAAAAGAATTGTATGGTCAATTCTTGTCTAGCATATAGCTTGTTGATAGGCCAAAGAAAAGAACGTAAGTTAGGGAAAAACCGATACACCACGCTCTTACGTTAAGCAAGATTATTTGTTGATGCTAGAGATGCACAAGAAGATGCCATGAGTGGGCATAGTACATTTACATTTGGTTGTAAATAAGTGGAGTCAAAATGCAAGGGCTAGGGAGCTTAAAGACCGGCATTTGGCTAAGAACCACAACGGACATTCTTGTCAAAGGCAAATCAGTCATAGTTGCGTGATTTGGCCAAGGGTAATGACATGGTAAATCAGATGTATATGGGCAGGAAAATGAGTTCCAATTTAAAGGAAGAATGCTATCTCTGCAGGATATGCATTGCTTCATGGAACGAAGGTAGTGGTGCCTCATTTGCAAGGGATGTTTTCCTTGTTTACAACTGTCCAAGGAAGGGAATTTAGTCTGCAATAGTCATTGGTTAAGATGGCTTAACTGAGCATTATGGTGATGCTCAGAATCATCAAGTCATTCTATTCCAGATTGTGCAATATGTGGCATAAGCTTAAGCTATGCTTGAAAGAGTAGATGCGGGAATAGAGAATGACAAAGCAGTGATGATGCATATGAATGGCATGGGTCATCCTTGAAATCTTCATAGAAGCTATGGCAACAAGATTGCCTCAATTTGGAGGAGTCTGGCCAAAGGCCAAGTATTAATTGGACGGTGTTTCGTTATGGGACACGCATATGAACATTGATAGTTGGATGGAGGGTCAGGTGGCGTACAAGGCAATCGGTTGTGGCCTGGTTTCCTCGTTTGTTGCTAAATAGTTATAATGAAGTCAGTGTTGCAAAACTTGTTGGTCTTGCAAGTTTGTGATCAGTTGGTGTTGGTGTTTGCAATCCATTTGAAGTATACTAGTATTGGTTTGTGTGTGACCTTGGTGTTGGGAATGAAGTCTTTCTATGTAAGGTAGTAGTGAATGAGGGTGTTCGATGTTAAAGTACTTGTCTTTTTTTATTCGAAGTAAAGCTAGTTTACATGGGAGATGCTACATAGCATATTGTCCGAAATATGCAATAGAAGACGTTGAAAGTGTAATGGTGCAAAATCACTTTGATGGTGTGAAGACATGTTGCTGTTAAGGGATGTCCCTGCATATTGTACTAAGAAATTGTTAAGGAGAGTGAATACAAGAACGGTAGCAAGGCCAAGAAGTCTGTCCATCAAAGGAATGAGTTTAGGCAAACTCATAAGATTTGGAAAGTTGTCCAAAGAGTGAATGCGTAACGGTTCGAATGAATGCTTGAGGCGCATTGGTTTCGAAAGCGACGTAGGCCAGAGAATGGTAGAATGCCAAATTCTGTCCTAAACTAGTTAGTCATAGCTTGCGTTAAGAAGTTAGGCAACTCAATAGTTTTGTTCAAGGCTAGTCGAACAAGTATGGCACAAGGATTTGTGTTAAGTGCATAACAATTGGAGCATGTATAAGGCTTATACTTGGCCATAACACTCAAGGAAACGAGTTCCTTAGTGTGTTTCCAATAATAGATGCTAGTTGGTTGCATAAAACCATTAGGCATTCTAGGGGAAGCTTGACAGAGGGCCATAAAGGTATGTGCCAGCAAAACTGATTAAAAGTGAAGGTTAAGTCATGACAAGGCATGTCATGCATTCTGTTCATGTTATTTCGGCAAGGCATGGCCAAGAATCATCAAGTTTGGATTCTTTGGCATGTAAGAGGTCGATAAGGATGTCATTCCTGAGATGGGGATCTGCAACATGATGAAGAAAGGCTAAGTCGCACATAAGTCCTGTTGGGTTGTAGGATGCAACCAAAGTCGGAGTTTGAAGGCATGAGACTAAGGCCATGATCAGGGTGATCAATGAGCACAAGAGAAGGCATCATATGAACGGTATGGACTGGAACAATTTTGGCCTTGTGCATGTCAAGCTGTGTACGTTTAGGCACAGTTAACGCATAGGTGATTTGAGGCTTGAAGAGAAGTTTGACCAAAACAAATCGCAAGATTTGCATTTGGGCATTGATATATGACTCAAGATGAAGTTGGAAGCGGTCGCAACGTAACAATGGAACCTGAAGTTGATAGGATCAATGACGAGGCAATAAAGCTAAGTGGTGGTGAATGGTACTAAGCATGAAGTATTGGCGTGGACGCCAGGAAGGCCAAGAAAGTTGTTGAATTTCTGAAAAGAGGTTTTTCAGAAGCGTACTTATATAGCCAGGTAGCTCGGGAGGACCGAATGAGTATTGCGTTTATCGAGGACGATGAACCGAATGGGTGGGGGAGGTTTGTTAGCCTCTACATAAGTGGCCTAGCAAATGTAGCTTCATTAGTCTGACGAGGAAGCGACATTAGGCAAAGACAAGGAAGGCTATTTGACATATATGTGACATTGATTGATCAATGTCAAGTGTCCGAGGATTTTGAGTTGGCCCGGCTCAAGGATGAAATCAAGGACATGGATAAGGTCAAGAGAATGACCTTAGCATAAGGCCAAAGCTTGGCCAAGGCTTTGGTAGTGCATAAGAGGCAATGGCGCAGCCAAACGCGTTATTGTGCGTCCATACTCAGCCAAAGGTAGCAAGAGAGCTTAAGGCTTGTGAGCCAAAGATATGCATGACTTTAGAAGGCTTAATAGCATGTGTGCACATTGATGGTAGCGTCCATCCAAGTGTGGCACATGGCCTTGGCGTAAATGGCATGGCATGGCTTGGTAAAGGCTCATATTGACGGTTAATGTTGGCTATGGCATCAGGATGCGTGGCATGAGTAGGAGGACATTGGAGAACGGTTATAAAGAGGCTTTATAACCGTGTTTGACTCTTGTAACTGTTGGGGACAAGTGCAGCAATGTTAGGCCAGCCACACATAGGCCAAACGGTTGCAGGATGCTTTCTAGACGGTTATAATAACTGCCCATGGCCAGCTGGTTGGCCATGGCTTGTGCAGCGGTTGCACATAAGTTGGCTTCGAGTCTAGTGCTATTTATAGGCTAGAAAAATGTTGTAATCAGGGTTCCTCGATTTTGAGAAGAGAGGTAACTCTGGGGAAAAACCCATAGGCTTAAAGAGAGTGTTTTAGGCCATTTTAGGGAATTTGGCATCACTTGGGAGTGATGGCCATTTGTAGCCCTGTTTTGGGTGAGTTTTGGATTCTTCCATGAAGTAATGAAAAGAGTTGTTGCTTCTAATTATGTGTTCATGAATGGTATTGATCTTGTGTGGAATTTATAGCATGGCAAAGCCTTAGTGTAGTATGGGATGCACTAAAGGATGAGAGAAAATGAAGAAAGACTTCTGTTGCTAATCTTTGATGATTATGGGTGCACTTGAATTGAGCAAGTGTGTAAGGCTGAGCATTGATGGATGAAGCTTGATTCACTGAACCATTAGTGTTGTCGGGTCATTCCTTAGCCCAAATTGGTTGACGCAATTTGGGGGCGTGACACCTAGGGATATCCAGCGCCATCCCATATTGTATTGTTGCCTAGGGTGGTAAGCACTATTTCCTGAGTGATTTGGCCTAGTGGCCAGAGAGGGCTTCGCCGTGTGACGACCAAGATAACAAGGGTGGCGTATGACCATAAGATGGTGCTGGCCAGAGCATCCGACGTCCAACCAGGGTCGCTGCAGCAGTCCTGCTCTCTTGATTGTGTTATGCGTTATCATGTTTTGTTGGGTGGTGCAAAATGTTACTACTCATTATGGGCTTGTTCTAAGTCCATTATGTTGTTTTACACTTTTGCCTATACTCAAAAATCCACCATTTATAGTAGTATACTAGCATTTGTAAACATGAAAGCATCATCAACAGAAAATCAATGTGATATTAAAGGACAATTTTTTATTACTTTTGACACCATTAATCCTACCTTTTCTCTCAGCATGCTTCATTAGCTTAGTAAAAGCCTCCATATAGAATAAAAATAGTTGAAGATAGGGGATCCCCTTGTCTAATCCCTCTTGTAGGGTAGAAGGTTTCCCTTGGAGATCCATTCACTGACACTGAATATGACACAGTTGAGATGCAAAGATAAATTATATCACAAAATTCTTTTGAAAAACCCATAGATTGACAAATTTTAATGATGAAATTCCTTTTTAATCCATCAAATGTTCTTCAAAGATCAAGCATAAGGACCATATAGCCACTTTTTTATCTTACGAATCTTCATTGTACGAAGAATCTCATGAGCAACAACTATGTTTATCTGTAATCTACCTTTCGGGGATGAAGGCTAATTGATTTTGTGATATTATTTTCTCTAAGAAGGCCTTATTATGTTAGCAAGTATTCTAACAACTATTTTGTAGATGGCATTGCTCAGACTAATTGGCCTGAAATATCTAGGGGCAACAAGGACTTTTGTTTGAGGGTTTAAAGATATAACTATGATTAACCTTCGGTTCAGAATTACTTCCTTCATTTTTTCTGATTCATGCAAGATGAAATTCACGTTTTTTATAATTGCCCATGGTAAAGATTGATCACTCATTTGGTGTAGAAATCTCATTGTTTAACTATGATGTTTGAATCTAGAGCTCCATATATAAATGATATATTGGAACAAACATTGTCTTTGATAATTCAGAAATGGAAAACATTTTCTTTGACAGCTAAAAGACTAGCAAAGGCCCCTAGAAGTCGTGCAATAATAAAACCACCAAATTTTCCTAGGAATGGAATAATGAACCAATCTTTAGCTCTGATATTATTGAAGATTTTTTTTTATACTAGTTGATTTTTGGATTTTGTTTCGGATAAGAAGATTATGTCAAGGTCATGAGATTTTACGAAATTTCTTATGTGGTCTTGTTTGAGATTTGATCTAAAGACCTGATATTTATGCGTAATGCTCATTCCCTCCTACATCAGAATATACAAATCATTTAAAATACTAATAAGAAACAGAAGGAACACGGTTCAAGGAGAACCAACAAATGTCTTTTATCAACAAAAAAGAAAAGAAAATCAATCCGTGGAAAAATTTCACCATCTTCAGTGTCCACCATCTTGAAATCTCGGAATCAGCAATTCATCTTAATGCCTAATATATTGACATCTTCTTCACCACCATCTCTAACATTTCTTAATCCACATATCTGCCATCTAGGGAAAAAATTATTTAAAAAAGACACTCCCTCCGTCAAATTTTGTTCGTCCTTAATACTATTTCGTCGTGTTTATAGACGTGGTTTCACATTACTCTCGAATATACCCTTAAATCTCTTATTATTACAAACTCATTTTCAACAGACCCTATTTAGAATCTTAAAAGATATATATAAATTGGGAAAAAAATTGTTAATATTTTTCTAGTTTAACTTCATTCCTTTAAAAGTTTTTTTTTTTTTTTTTTTTGCTGCAAATGTTAGATTCTGTATATTTTCATCTCTATTTTCTTCGGTGGACGAGAATAGGTTAGCTCGTCTAGCTTATCTAGCTTCAGTGCTCGATATCAATTCGCCATCCTAGAATGATAGTTTCGAGAGTATGCCTAAAGAATGGCAAATAGTTGTTAATCATCAAGTCGTGAGATGAACTCGCGAGGGGGGGAATTTTAAAATTTCCAAAAATCTTCGTTTAGTTTAATTGCAAAGATATGTTTTATTTTATAGTTATCAAAAATAAGGTCTTTTATTCTCCATTATTATTTCCTATTAAAAGCAAAGTTTCCAGTTAAATAGGATTCTTAAAGGAAATTCATCCGCTCTTGTTATTAACGCGGACAAACAAAATGGGTCGGAGGGAGTATTGGTTAATCCCAATCCTGCAGGATTACTAAAAAACAATAGACGAATATACGAAAAAAATAATTCTAGGATTACTAAACAAACCCTTAATTGTGGTAGAATCCAAGATTCGCTGTTAATCCTAACAATCATGCAATTATCCAGTGGGGAAAATACAACCACAAACAAGTTTCCCTCAGTCTCTGTTTCAGTTGGAGGCTGGAATAAATTTCGTCTTTCTCTTTCAGGTGAAAACAAGACCACCATCAGTTTTCGGTACTCCCTCCTCCATGAAACTTCTTGTAAGACTATTGGACCATTCACTTACTGTTTTGGTTGTAGGGGTTACTAAAGTTTTGATCTTTAGATTCATGTAATTCACCTCATGCCTCTGCAATTATTTTCCGCTGAACATCCATTTCACATACTCACCAAAACATTTTAGGTCTTTATACATATCTGAAGTAGCCTTAACCAAACCTACATGCTTGGTTAATTCCTTCACCCAATCAATGAATATAACCTTCAAAATAAAGGTTTGATCTCTAAGTGAGAAGAGACTGAATATCTATGAAATTTGAGTTAACATAGATCTGGATATTGAGTATCTTTGATAGAGAGAAAGAGTTAACCCAGGTCTGAATGAGAAGAAATTGATGGAGATGAAATTTGTGCTAGTTGTTAAATGAAATAATTTAAAAAAAAAAAAAAAACAGTTGAGCTCTTTTCTTGAAAACGGTAGATTGGACGGAGAAAAAAGGAAAGATATGATATGCCTGAAAGCGGTAAAACAACGTTAAGATTTATTTTTTTTTGTTAAGTAAAAATAAAAAGAATTGGTTTTATGTTATAGGGCATGGTTTAGTTTGTTATATACCAACTAATTGCGTTTTTTAAGACTTGGTACTGACTACTGATGTTTTTAGTCCAAATTTTTTTTAAAGCACCTTGTGGTTGGAGGTTTACCATAGGGAGAAATAAACATTCTTATGGGAGGAAATAAAAGTTGATCCAACTGTCTGGATCAGTCCATACAAGAAAAACTTTCTCTCATAATTTTTTTTTCTTCCTCTCTATAGCAAACCTAGGTTAAATTGTTGCATGATGTTTGTCCTCCGTCATTTGATTAGAGATTACGTTTGGAAGATTGCTCGATAGTCTCTAGCGACTCAATATTTCCTAGTACATTCAGCAAGCTTGTCAACTGCTTTTGCACTTCCGATTAACTTTTACTTTTTGTTTAATCTATGGGGAAACTAAAGAATACTCTTTAAGATCTTTCAAAAATACCCTCTCTCTTTTTTGCAAAGTATCACACTGAATCAATCGGAAAACTCTACCTGCCGAATCGGGGAATTACAATACCACTACATTTAAATGGGAGCCATCCTCGACTTCATTTTCTCCAGCATATATTTTCAAGCCCAAATCTTCGACGGTGGCCTGCCCAGATCTAGGTTTGAAAATATATTCTGTAGTTGGGGACGGTTCCAGCATTAAGGTGGTTATATTTTAATACCCTGATTCGACAAGTAGAGTTCGCCAATTGGAATATAAGTAATGGTTTATCCTTTCCAAACACCGAAGCCTTTTCAAGCAAAATTAACTCTGAAGATGGAAAAACTCTGCAGTTAAGCGTGCTGGGATAGGAGCAATCAGGGATGAGTGACCTCTTAGGAAGTTGTTGTTGAATGACCGTCGCGATGCCTATTAAAAATCTACAGTATTGGTTAAGCAGATACTGTATTGGTAGAGGGCAGGGTCGAATCGTTACAAAATATGTTTGAACCTATTTGGTTTTCAGTTTAGAATATCATTAAGCTGACATTTTAAAGAAAAAAATAATGTGCTTATATTCACTGATATAACAAAGGTACATCCCGCAAAACCTAAAATCGGTTGGTTCTATGTTGTTGGCAGGGTAATGATGTGTGTCTTTTTACCACAACAAATTAATCGAGATAGTTCCCACTAATATAACTAGTAATATAGTGGTTGTGAGGATCATTCCCACAGAGAGTGGTGTAAATGATAGGTTATTCAAATCAGCAAAACAATAACAAAAGTAAATACGAAGGGTTGGTTTGGTTTGAAATCACGTAAACAATATGAAAGTAAAGAATACGAATGGAGAGAAAATGATGAAGAATTCCTTCGTCGTTCCAAGCATTAGACTCAATCAAAATACCCGTTTAGCTTTCGTTAGAAACATATGTCACCAACCATAGAAGAGAAAATAACGCAGTGCTATCCCCAAAACTCCTTATATCACTGAATGTCGAAGTGCTCGAACACCAGATTATATCCGTCTGAGCCACCAAGTAGTAGCGCACTCAAGGTGTAACCCAGTCGAATGCTTTAGGGTTTGTGAATTTAGGTTGATCCCAGCATCAAAACTCTTAGCTCAAGGTCTTGCTTACTAGTGTTGTCTTCACGCGCAATTGCTCCACAAAATCCCTCTGCAAGGTCTTACGTTCTCTACTTGTGTAAGAATTAGAATACAATTACGGATATCCAAATTCTTACTAGCATTATAATGATCAATAGATTAACTTAGTATGCATCCAAAGCAATCGATAAATCTATCATAAACCTTCGATATGGCAAAGACAATCGACAATGATCAAAACTTTAAAACTCAAGAAAACTTGTAATTAATCTAGCTTTACGCTTAGAACATTGAATTCATCCCTCATCAACAAAAGAATTTAGCCACTCATTGGAAATTACAATGAGAAGAAAAGAATAAAGTTCATCCCAAGGGAGAGGAACCGATGGTGAAAGATATGTAAAATTGTCTCTAAGCTCCTCCTTATTTAGGCTTTCATCACCTCCTCATGATTCTTTATCCAACAAGAAAACCTATCTAGAATAGGAAAGTACACCTCCTTAGGAAATCCACCTCCAAATCCTTGCATCTCGTACTTAGGTCAGTGTCCAAAACACGTTACCAAACTCTCCAGAAATCCACAGTTGCCTAGAACTCACGTCAAACTGTCTGTGTAGAGCATAAAATAAGCGATGTAGGCTTGCACTCAACATGAAGATCCGGCCCATGTTGTAACTGTCAGTTATGAAGAACTGACAGTTTAATGTTACAATTTCCTCTTTTGAATATCATAAGAACACAACGACACCCGCTCATAATTTATGACATGTTTCTGAGCTCGCCCCCTTCTATGATTCACTGTGGTAAAAACAATCCATGCATATTTATTCACACAACAAACCACAACAAACCCATCTTTCATAATCCATTTAGAGCTCTAATCATTCCATGTTTCTTCCATTCACAATGGCAGCAGCAACACATCTTCTTTAGCTATTTACTCGGCTAGAATTCAATCCAAATCCACCATTCCAATTCGAAACCCAACCAATCTTCTTGATGCTTCTTTTGTATTCCTTGTTTGTCTGAAACTCGAATTCTTCTTTAACATTCTGATACGATCATAGTAGATAGTATAGGAACAAAAAAAATAATTAATAACTAAATAAGATAAAGCTTACAGACGAACCCAACGTCGAACTCAGGCTTATAGAGGAGCCTCTCCCTCCAAACACACATCACAAGCATTTTTACATGATTTCTTTCTGATACATTTTACAAAGAAACCAATACATTTATGCATAACTTGAATAACTACTCCTAACCGTCTAAAACTACTTCTAAATAGTAGCACACACTAACTACATTTGACAGTATCCAAGCACGTAACATCCCATCACCCTTTAAACAACCTTGTCCTCAAGGTTATTTTGATCTAGTCTTCATGATAAATACTGTTAAAAGAAACTTGGAGATGTAGTCCTTCTGTAGATGTGATTCCTGTTGCGGGTTGCTCAAAATGTTTTGCTTCAACTTTGGTGTATAAATTTGAAATTTCCTCAACATTTTCCAATTTGCACTGAACCTTCAAAATCCTGATCTTTCCCTTTTCCGATTAACAATTTTGAGAACATGACTCAAGTTACTGCCATGTTATATATATAACGAAACACTTCACTGCTTCAAGACTCAAGAGTTAATGTCGATTTTATGTTCTGCAGAAGACGATAAACCTGCTCTGATACCACTTGATACGATAACAGTAGATAGTATAGAAACAAATATTAGAATGATTAATAACTTAATAGGATAAAGGTTTACAGATGAACCCAACGTTGAACTCAGGCTTATAGAGGAGCCTCTCCCTCCAAACACACAACACAAGCATTTTTACATGATTTCTCTCTGATACATTTTACAAAGAAACCAATAATCTGCCGGACTCGAAGTCTGACCAAAACCTTATTAATCTGCCGGACTCGTGGTTCTGGTGATGGCATACTTGGTTTCATTCACTACAACAGAGAACTAACAAAACTGGTTGAAAACTCGACCTAACGAAACTCGTCTATCAGTATAAGTTGTGAAGGGTGGTGGCCTTGATCGTGTTGTCGCGCCTACACCAGCAAATTCTAACTGAGCTCCTTAAGCTGCCCTGAGTGTAAAGCAATGTCTGCTCCAGTAATTCCTCTTCGAGTCCCTCAGTAATTAATTTTAGGTCCCTGAACTTTTCATATTTATGTTTTAGCCCTTGTTTTTTATGTTTTCTACTGAAATCCCTGTTCTTAATTCACTAATTTTCGTTATCTTCTTCATCCGATTTCGGAATGACCTTATTCTTTCGTCGTTGGCTTCGTAATTCAATTCTCTTCAAGATAGAACCAAGAAAATCCGCATTTGAATGAGTAGAACTTGGTCTTTGGCCTTCCTTCTCTTTTTGCTCTTTGGTCCTTTGTCTTTTTGGCACTTTTAGCTCCTTTTGGATGATTCAACCTAATAAATGCTACACAGTAAAATACAAGAGTAATGCAATATCAAAGAAAATTATCAAAGAAAGCAAAATCAATTGATGATATTAAAGCGTTTTATGCACCTATCAGGTAACTCGAGCGGGAACGTTAACCTTCACCTTTTGTTTTACAAATAAGACTTTAAGTCGAGCAACGTAAAATAATGGAAGTGAATGGGTATGCTTTTTTACTATAGGTGGCACATATGTAATACTCCATTCGTCTACGTTATAAAGGCAGAAAAATCAAATATCTTAGATTTAGAAGGAAAAAAAATTAGGCATCATAAAAATCAAAAACTTTACCCTTTATCCTATTTCCAACTTACTTTTTGGGATTCTCATGGGACTAAGAGAAACTCTAGATGGAATGGAAATTGAGATATGAAGAGGAATTAAGGAAGATAGAGTATTTATTATATGAAGTAGATTATTTTGAGATTTAATTTGAGTAATAATTCTTTGCACAAGAAGTGTTAAGTTTATTGTGTGATGACTACGAATCACAATATAAAAATTGGCATAGATGATACATATCTCAAGGACTCGTTGCTAATAAGTAGACTATTAGATGTGATGGATCGTTGTTTTCATATAATGACACTTTTATGAGAAATGAGGATATATGGTTGACCGATATTTTTGTACCACAGCTCCAGCGTATTTGAAACAAATTAATATACTCGAACATAGGCACTTCAATAAATAGTGTGTTTCTCAAAACATATTCAAGGGTGTTTGTACTGTTTTTTGGTTTTTAATCAAAAGTAAGATTTTATTAAAGAAGGCGGATGTGCATGCATGCATCTACTAGAGGTAGAAAAATAAAATAAAAATAAAAGAAAAAAACTATGTTACATGAAGATGGTATCCCAATCCCAATCATTGAGCACTAAACTTTCAAAATTCAAATGAACTCTATGAACAACAACAACCCAAGTTAACACCAATACTTTAACATCAATCATTAAGTCTTGGTCGGTGTTAAAAATATGCTTCTCTTCGAATATATGGAAATTCTTTTCCCTCCAAATTGACCAGACAATTGCAGTAGGTATGAAACTCCATGTATAGTTTCCTTTGGAAGAGAAGTTTGTATGATGCCAACTATAAGCTAGAAAATTCATAGAGCTAGGAGCAAACCATGCCCAACATTTACATGGTAATAATGTGTGCAACATTGCATTGTATAAAAATACGCTATTGACTTTCACTGTCATTCTCATAAAGAACACAACAATTATTAAGAATTATACCTTTACGTTAAAGTATGTGAATAGTGTTCTTGCCTTGAATGATATACCATATCCGAAAGTTAATCTTTGGAGGTATAGACAATTTCCAAATGAAAGAGTGTGGAAAATCTTCAAGTCCAGCGCCTTCTACCAACTTTTTGTATAAAGATTTAACTGTGAAGGAACCTGAAGTATCTAATGACCAATGTGTAACAGTGTTGCAGACTAATCTGTTTCTGTATTTGTGATCACTTTTTTTAAATCAAATCTCCAGCATCCATCAGCTGGGATCATGTCTGCAATCTTTGAGTGTTTTAGTACTCTGGATAACTTAAATATGACAGAGAAATCAGAAGCCAGAGAAGTATTTTCATCCCAAATATATTATTCCGGGTACCTGAATGCAGAAAGAGAGATGAATTTTCCCTTAGTAAGTAGGCAGTACTAGCAATAACGCTCTAGCATGAGATGCTATATGTCGGAGTCGCTATTCCAAGAATCCAATATAAAAATTCACACACCCATGCATATTTTCCTATAATGCCATAATTTATTTTTTTCAACTTCATATCTCCAACACCACTTAACAATCATAGTTAAGTTCATCTCCTGGTGCCTGTCGCTATAATCTTGTATCATATTCAAATTGTCACCTGTTGGATGTAATTATGCGGACACCTTTGGTTCTTACCCATTGCATAACTTGTAAAACTTTTTTTTCCTCTTAACAATTTCATGGTGAATTTTGGCTAAGACTAAGGTGAATATTCCTACTATTACCAAAAAGGCGACCATCTCTGGTTATAAATTAATTCCTATAATAACAATAATGGTACACAGTTTCAAAATGATTAAACCCCCTATTTCAAATTCAGAATTATTAAACCCCACAGTTTCAAAAGGGTATGACAGTTATTTACGAAATTAAGAAGCGGAAAGTTTTTCAGAATGCTTAGATGTCATCTTTTGAAAGATGATACATATTATGAGCATAGATATGGATTTCATACTAGATGGACTGATTGATCTAACTCCAACAACAAGTTTCTTGCAACCACTTAAGGTTAGATGGTTGATTTGAACCCTTTAAGAAAAGCTCTGTAAGTGCCCGACTTTACTGCCGGCGCCGCATGTTGCTTATTTCTGGGGTCAAGGGCCCAATGAGGTAACTCCACATACTATTAAACTTGCACTATAGGAGTGAATATCCTAGCTAGGTGGATTGGAGCAGTGAGTCCCATCTGAGTTGAGTGTAGATTCCAGACGAGTCAGTTTCTGTTTAGGTCATCTCGGTCGGGGACTAGGTCAGTGGGACAAATTTGTCTCGGTGAGATTCTCAGTGAAATTTCGGAATAACTCTCGAAACCTTGTTTCCCATTTTTCAGACATAGCAATGTATACAAATGTAAAGATAGAAATATCCTAATTATAATGAAAGAACCAATGCATAACTCTTTCCATTTCTCTATCAATTGCACTCATTCTACATACCCATGTCGTGTCATTAGTTAGAATGAATAACTGCAACTCAAACATTTCATTGGTAAAAATTATAATGTGGTTTTGTACGCCTAGTCTTAAGAATAAGAAGAAACTTGGGCCAATTACAAAACAGTCATACTTTTGAATCATGTTTTACAAAACAATCGTACTATTAAAACATGTTTACGAAATGTTCATATTCCATCCGAGTTAACCAAAAAGCAAACAACGGTGTTAAATGTTTACCGTAATACCCTTCCCTTCCTCTTATATACACCACCACATGAACCCCACCGCCTGAACCTGAACCCCGCCACCTGAACCTGAACCACCCCCACCTGAACTCCCACCACCACTTCCTGAACCTGAACCACCTCACCACCACCTGAAACCCCACCACCTGAACCCTGAACTCGCAACATGAGACCCCACAACTACCACCTGAAACTGAACCACCCCCACCTGAACCACCACCATCCGACCATAAATCCACCCTTCCCCACCACCCTCACCTACGGGACAGTTAGGAAATAACGCTGACTAAAGTAACTGTGAATAATATAACTCTAAAGTTAACGCCATTGTGACCATTTTGTAAACATGTTTTAAAAGTATGACTGTTTTGTAAAACATATTTCAAAAGTAGAACTGTTTTTGCTAGTAACATCAGGATACATAATGCTTTTTTGAAGATTTAGTAGCAGTAGCAGTAGTAGATTTCTAGTAGAAGTACGAAGAAAAATGACGAATAAAGAATAATTTTTTTTTCTAGGGCTTTCTTCAGATATTAATAAAGGAGACTGAAATTTCCCATATTACCCTCACGTTCCAGTCATCACGATCGACTCGAAAGAGATTTCCGATCAAATTCTGGATCGGTAATACTATTTGGCTCTTTTCGTCAATCTCGGCCGAAATCGACCACATTGTCCATTATACAAGACGAGTTGGGTTCAACTTTCAAATCCGGTATATATCTATTCTATGGCTTGTTCACATGTTAGTGGGCTTGATGCAATGTTACGTATTAAGCCCATCGAAAATGGAGTCCAACTGCTATAACATTACCTCTTTTTGCTACACCTACACCAGAGTTCATTATGGAATGCTTAGAAAAAGATCACACTTATGAGCGAGCCATTTGCAATTTCTCATTTGAAAACTTCTCTTTCAGTGGTAGCTCTTGAAGGTAAAGTTCAAGAGAACAAAGGAAGATTGTTTTGCATAGGGTGCATTTTATACCGAAAGCTTGGAAGGGTTACTTAGCTAGAGCCTAGAGGCAAATCTTTATAGTGAAATTTTGTGCATAGATGTAAAGACGGCTATTTTTTCTGGCATTTCCATCGATTTTTGGGGTCATTGAGGTGACAATTAAGTTGTCAATATTTTTGACTCCATAAAGCAATAAACGTTGGTATTCTCTGTAGTACATTACATTATGATGCTGTCCCGTGTGACTTTGCTTGAATCTTTCAGGGAAGCCCAGCACTAGCCAAGGAAAAACAGAGTGTGATGAGGAAAAATTTGGGCTCGAAATGTTATGAATACATGGACACAAATATGCGCATTGCCAAAATAAGTACTCTGCATGCTCATTAAGTGAAGTGTTTGTTTCGTACTTCCTGCTCAATCGTTGTCTTTTATGCTACGTCGCCGTTGACAGAAATGTTAGCAGCGGCACCAAAAAAGAGTTGCTTCATATGAGTCAAATACATTTCGATTTTTAACAAGACTTATCAATATCAGGACACATACATTTGAGCCAGGCCCAGGATCATTGCCACATTAACAAACTTCCCCATTCCTTTCTTCAAAGTTTATTCAGAATCCAGGAAATAAAAGGCTGAACATGATAATTTAGACAGATTCTAAAGCCAGTGAGGAACGTCATACAACAAAACAAAGACGGTCAGTGTCACTCGTTCAGTCGTTCATGATTATGGCTACTGTTACCAGACTAGATATGAAGCTTAATGGAGGCGTATGCATACAGTGCTACCATCACCAACTGGAACCTGCGACAACCGAATGCGGGAATCAGCTGCTATAAGCTTGTTAAACTCGATTGACAGACGCCTAGAAGCTCTGTAGCTCTCTGGAACCAGCGATTCATCGCTCATAGCCACTGATCCTCCCCACAATGTGTTATCGTAAACTACGACACCACCAATTCTCAACAGTTTCAACAATTTCTCATGATAATTCCAGTAGTTAACCTTGTCTGCATCAACATAAGCAAAGTCGAAGGTCCCTTCATTCTCAGTCTGCAACATATTGCCAACAATAAACGATGAACAACGGACGTCACTAAGGATAAGAACCGACTACGAGAAGTCACTGTGCCAGTGATTCATTTCATTTCCTCTTTTTCAGTGTTTGTTAGTACTTACATTTTCCAACAGTTTGTCAAGTACAGGAAGAGCAAGAGACTCAACGAAATCAATTTTATGTTCAACGCCGGCCTTTTGCATAATTGGAAATCCTATCTCATCATATGCTTTCCGACTAACGTCAATAGCTGTAACCTGCATCATTGTGTATATACCATGCATAGTCAGGAAAGCAGAGAGAGCCCTGATAGATAAAAAGGAAGCAGATGGACGAATGAACACACCTTTCCATCTTCAGGGATCGAAAGAGCAGTTAAAAGGAGAGAGTATCCCGTGAAAACCCCAATTTCAATTGTCTTCTTTGCATTGACAAGATCCAGAAGCAACGTCATTAACTGGCCTGCATCTGGTGCAGTACCCATTAAAGCCCTGGATATATCCAACACGGCGATTAACATATACGGACACAAAATGTAGTTCATCTAGTGATAATCTCGGCTGTTAAGTTACGATCGCTACAATTGTCTAGTCTATACAAACTGTAGTTCATCTAGTGATTAACTGCTTAAGTAAACCAACTGTGAAGCCGAAAAATTCTTTTAAAACCTAAAAGTACTAAGTAATTTCACAAACTCTGGACATGAATTTCAACATTTTATATCTTAAATTATCAAAATGAAAAATCAAATCAGTGTTTGAACAAATAAGATGACAAGATGGAATGAATTACCCTGGATAATTTGCAGTAGCATCTCTCAACTCCTTGAGAAACTTGGATTCTCGTGGGTACACACTAGTATCCAAGATGTACTAGCCAAAAGAGAGTTCTTGAAATCAGAAGTAAACTAAGACAAATTCATGATTCAAAAAATACCCAAATTCTAAAACATGAATAGAGCATTACAAAAACAAAACCAATATTGTAATCCCCAAAACCAATAATCAAAATGATCTTTGGAAGAAAAAATCAAATGTGAAAAAGATTACCTGATACAATTCCTTACTTTGCAATAGTCCCTTGTTTTCCATTGCTCCCAAACACCTAAAAACCAATATTGATTTCAATTTCACAAACAGAAAATTAATATGATGGATTATAGAAATTAGACATTTGGGGTTTTAGTGAATACTACCTGACTGATCGGTAGAATTTTTTTCCTTTTGTGTGTTAGGTATGGAAAACAAAATGTACCGTAGTTCAGAAGTATCGTAGTTTGACATTTTGCAAGGGCAGGGCAGGCACCTCGATAAGAGTTGCGTGTCCGCTTCTAACGCATGCCTGGCACATGGATGGCCTACGCCTTAGGTTATGTATGTGGCAAATTTGGTTACTGTGCTTGGACAAATTCTACTTTTGGGTTTTGAGTCGACTTTTGAGACATCTTTTTGAGCTGGAATAATAGCCCTCAAGTTTGGCTTAAAGCCCTCGCACATAGTCCAAAATAGAGACTCCAAAATCCAACTTTGGTTATTAAAAACTAGTATGTAACCCGTGCCATTATGGCACGGAGATGGATTTTGGAAATAACACTGAGACATGGATTTTGGTAGGAAGATGGATTTTTGATTTCATGCCCTAAAATTTTAAACTAAGAACTCACCGGAATAAAGTCTACGAGGCGGCAATGGTTTAAAACCCAAAAAGCTAATTTGATTAACATGCAATAGTTGCAAATTTGGTGCTAAAATGGCAATAAGATTCATCAGTTGTGTGACCAACTTGATTACACAGAGTATTGTGTTGATAAGACAAACGCCAATGCGGCCACATCAGATTCAGGTAAAAGATGTTTTTAGCAGAGAATCATTGCAACTTGTATCTGAAAA
>JAJJMA010214253.1:0-14945 GCA_023529015.1 Papaver nudicaule | reverse complement strand
AAGAACAATAGAGGATGATTGATTGATGTTTCAACAACAACAATTTCCTGGTCTAATGAATTCTCAAGTAGAATCATGTTTTCTTTCACAAACTCGTTTATGAAAGAGTAAATCTTTGTGGCGAGATATATATATATATTCTGGTCATTGTAGCGGTAGTGGTCGTCTCTGGTTAGTTATACGGTGGCAGCAGGGATTTGGGGTGGTAGCGGCGGCGGTGATTTGTGGTGAAACACGTCTCTTCTTCTGCAACTCCGATAGCACCTGTAAGGCTACAAGATGATGGGACTTTATTTAGGGGTAATTCTGTATATTACTTATTTATGTTAATAAAAATCAAATTAAATTAAATAAGGAACAGTCAAAAGAAGACTTAAACAGTCAACGTCCTATCTAGGTACCATTTCTTAATTTTTTGATTGTTGGGTACCAACGCTATGTGTTGGTCTTTTGCTGGGTACCAAACGTTAAATAGCCCTAATTTTTAAAAGTTACAAAGTTCAAAAACATAAGCAAAATAACCGAGTTCAAAAAACCATAAATAAAGGTTTTACATCAAATATATATTGCTATTAAGATATCATGCAACTAGAGATAATCAGAAAAACATATGCAAATCATGTAAACTATTAGACTGGAATGATCAGACGATGGAAAGTGCAAACCGATTTTAGGTGCTCTGTTGACCAAAGTAATTTAGCTCGGAAAACTCGTCAACTCGGTCGGAGTCCTTGGAGGGAGGAGCAATAAACTCGGGGGAGAAAATCGGAAAAAACTCGGTTGTAAACTTGGAATGTAAATTGAATTTTATATGACCTATACTTGATTAAAATTAAAAATATAACATCCTCAAACAACAACAATACATATCATTAGAACTAAATAAGTTCAACATACATATCATTAGAACTAAATAAGATCAAAATAAAAATATTAGTTCAAAATACAAGTTCAGTCCAAGCTCAAACAAAATAAAAACAACATAATTTAATATGTAATTGTGTTAAACAAAGACTATTAGTCTATTGCAACTTTAAATCACTCCAAATCAAAAAATCCTTCAATTTCATTTTCCTCGTTTAAACTCGTTAACTCGTTTTGTCTAAAACTCGGTTAAACTCCCTGACTCGGCCTAGTAAATTGGAAAAACTCGGACTCGACGAGGAATGACTAATTCCCTCGGCCAAGTAGCGAGTACTCGCAAGTAACTCGGCCTTGGAAAGGGAGTTTAACTACACTGGTGTTGATCTCTCTCCCGATCCTCAGAGCTCCTCTTCTTCTCAAGGCTTGGTCTTCCGGATGCCATCTTTATTTGATGTCTTTTTAATTTTTATTTGCTACCTCTGGCTCTGGTAGCTTTGTAAATTCTTCTTCCTATAATAAAATCCACGTTTGATCAAAAGAAAAAAATAAAAAATTATTCAGTTGAGAATCCAACTGTTTTGTTACATTTATTTGTATGATTTAGCTTCGAGTTTTCAACATCACTAATCAAACATTTGTTTTGTTTGGTAAGGACATGCCACCCTAAGTTCTCCGAAAATCCATGTTCTACAAAAATATGCAGTCCAATTTATTCACGCAGGACCACCTCCACTTAAGGATTGGGATTAGCCATCAATGATGCAGGACCACCTGATGATGAGGAGAATATTAATGACTGTGAGAAAATCATGCATTATAATCCTAATCAGGTTGATAGATCCCAAAGGGTCAAGTAATAAGATATGCTGACCTCGAGTTAGCTGAAAACCAACACTGGCAGACCTTTGCGATACCTACCTTATTTTATTTTTTTTCCCCCATAGTGAGTTTGTGCTTCAAGACACTCTGAAAGGTCGCCAAGCGAACTTTGGAAATGCACATTCATCACACTGATACAAAATTGGGATCTCCAAAATCAAAACAATAATGCAGCTAACCAAATTCCCGCAACCGCATTCCCCTTTTTCATATGACATTGTGCATTCATGGAGTTTTGTGTTGATTGGTACTTGGTAGGGTTTAACTTGTGCTAACCGGCCCACTAATCATGCACCGATCATAGTCATAATTCAGAAAACACACCCATATGGGATCCATGATTAATGTTGTTACTTAACTCATCTACTCAATGAAGTTAACTAATCAAACGAATTAAACCAAAATTTAGCAAATTTGTCGTTGTCTCTTGTCAAATTATGCGTACTGGTAACATGTGACTAGGAACTAATCCACTCACTATCTTATACGGTATGCAGTATAAGCGTACATGCCTAAGCACATTGCATGTCACATTATTCGCGTAAGTATCGATCCCATCACGCGTATATGTTAGCTAGCGTTAATACATTGAACAATCCGCTTAATGTTAATCATTTCCAAATTATATAACACGTATGATTACGTGGTAGTATTCTGATCACTGAATTGATTAATAACTCTTAATTTGTCATTTTACTTGATCATCACATCATTCACGAGATAATGCAAGGAAAAGGAATCTCTCCTGGTCTTCTAGTGCTTCAAAAGTAAGTTAGTATTTACAGAGTCTCGTCTGTCATGTCTCTGGATCTCTATGTTTACCTACTTCCTACTCCTAATGCATGCACTCAAGCTTTAGAGTCTAGTCTTTTAGTTCCAGTGGAAATTGTTGTGCTTAATTTAGTGCATCTTAATCACGTGTTGGGAAACAGATTAACAACCATTACAGCAGCCCTTTTAAATTAATTTCAAGAAAGAAACAAAGTAAGAGAGACTAAAAGTCTAGTTAAGAACATAGCTAGATCAGACCCACCACCACTTTGGATAGAAACACCGACGGTCTTAACCACCAGCCTATCTGTCGGTCGACCTCCCTTGGCTCCTACGGATACAGTAGAAATCGCTCATTTTTCTTTTGTTTGGCCTTTCGCTTTGGTTGTATTATGCTGTACTACGACAGTTATTTTCAGTTGTCTCCTTTTGCCTTTTGTTTTTTCATGGCATAAAATATGGTTGCATACAAATTCTATAGTACTACTAGGCTTTGTGCCTTCACAAGTCACTGCGAGCGCATCATAAACTTATACAGCTTTCTAGTACTTGATCTTTTTGTTAAATAGGAAGAGATCTATTTGGGAAAAAACCAAGCCCAAATTGTTGGAAGAGCTAACCGAAAGAGAACTACGTTTGAGTTTTGACTAATTTTATTGTTAATCAAGTACAGTATAGTACCACGGTTACCAAAAAATCAAAGACGATGATGACCAATTTGCTTAGCTCATTTTAACTTCTTTGCTTAATTAATTGGTGGAGATTACCAATTCTGCTCCATCCAGCTAAGAGTTTTCACACAAACCCATGGATCTCATTGGCTACACGTCAGACCAGTGGGGTCCTTAAATGCTTTAACCAAGTGGGATGTGGTGTCCGTTTGACGCGTTGCCGCCGCCTCCGCCGTCACCCAACTGCCCATTCCAAAAGTTTCAGTTTGGCTAAAACCGTGTGATATCATAAATAAATTAGTTGGTCTCGCCTGTTGAGACTTAGATTCTTGAGCGCCGCGGGCAGATGCTAGTTGTGTGTTTCTCGTCTATTTCCTCATTGGCTCTGCTAATCTTGGCCTGGCTATCACCTATGGTTATAGGCTAACATGCGTATTTTGTTCTAGGTTGATTTTGCTTGCTAAATGTCAAACTGTAAATGTGTATGCCACCTGCAGGATCATATAGTAACCCAAATACAGTATATAATACAATGCACTCACGTGCATAATTAAGCTAGATTGTGATCGTGATAGTTACACCAGTTATACAAAGATTTATTAACATTAACAGTGATGACTGATCTGAATGATCTCCAATAATATGAGATTTCACATTGTTTATGTATCGAAGCCTAGAAAACCTAACTAAAAATCTCAAAAAACCATCAATCTTGATTCACTCCAGATATTATGCTGCTTTTACTTACACAAACTCTTCAAATCTTGAATCACACTCATTAAAACTTAGCTAATCAAATCTCTAATTAATCAATCGTACCCACGTATTTCTCTGTACACACCCATGCATCATCTCTTGATTCCTCCAGCAGTCATCCGTATGGTCCCACGTGAGTAAATCAGGTGGAGTGGTGGGTAACTGTTAAAAACTCCACGTGGTTGTCACCTTTTCCCTACTCCCCTCGGAAGTCCAGCTGTAGGTTCATCTATCCTGCTCCTACAACCAGTGAAAATATCGTTCACTCACTTCCATAAGGTAAACAAAGCCCACGATTTCATGTGACAAATTTGCGTCGCTACCCCACGACCACTTGTTGTTTGATAGAATACCCCACCAACAACATTTGCTATATAAGCCTAAACTTCATTTCTATTCATTCACAACAGCAAAACAAGTCTTTACAAACACATTTGAGTTTACATAAATGGCGGTTTCAAGAATCCGTCGCACTCTTTCATTCAATAAACCAAACCTTAACCATCAAACATCCATTTCCACACCAAATGGTGGGAAAACTTATCATGTAAGATCAGTGAGTCTTCCATGCAGAACACATCCATTGTTATCTCAACTCAAAGACGAAATCAATGAGCTCAAAGCATGGGCATCCAAGGTTGACGACCGAACATCGTCCTGGTTATGCGACGGACTAATGATGCTCAAAGATATTCATGATTCCGTTGATGATCTCCTTCAACTTCCACAAACACAAGCATCTCTTCGCCGTAGATCTGATTGGGTTGAGAACTTATTAGAAGATTTCTTACGTTTTGTTGACGTGTTTGGAATTTTCCGTGCCTCACTTGTTGCATTGAAAGAAGAACAGTTATCAGCACAGGTAGCCATAAGGCGTAGAAGAGATTATGAGCCTAAAATATCTTCTTACGCGAAAGCGCGCAGGAATATGGAAAAGGAAATGGAAAAACTCGTGTCCATAGTCCGAAGCATCGGACGTTGCTCTTTTCCACCACCAGTGGGTTGTGCGTCGTTGTTAGCGTCATCGACATCAACCCAGAATGAGATTGAGTTGGCTGGAATTTTAAAAGATGTTAATGAAGTGACAGTATTGGTATCCATGTGTGTATTCAATGGAATTTCAAAGTCTTCTATGGGAGGGAAATATAAGGCTTGGGCTAGTTTAAGCTTATGGAAGAATAACAACAAGGAGATGATGAATAAAGATTTCCAGGGAATTAGAGAATTTGAAGAAGTGGAGATTGAGAAACTAATGAGGTTGAAAAAACAAGGAGAAGAAGAAGTGAAAAGGGTGTTGATCAAAATGAAGAATTTGGAGAATTCTATTGAAGGTATTGAGAAAGAGAGTGAGAAAATGTTTAGGAGTTTGTTAAACACAAGAGTTTCACTTCTCAATATTTGTACTCAATAATCATCTGTAGCTCAAAATCCAGAGACTAATGAGAAAGATAAATCTTCTTTGGAAACTTTGGCATTAAAATGAAGAAGGGTTAGAGAGAAAAATGGAGTTTAATTATGAATTAAATTGGAAGCATTAGGAGAAAAAGGAACCAAAAAAAAAATGTATAGTAGTAGGGATGATTTGACAGTGTAAAATGGTTTCTTTGAAAACAATACCCCCCAGTGGGGTTTTTTGCCATTTGAAGTTTTTTTTTTTTTTTTTTTTTTTTTTTTTCAAAATGTCTCTCACCCAGTCATTCTTTGCAATTTCCAAATCTTTTTCATGTCCTCTTCAAAGTTTTCCTATCTTTCTTTCTCGAGCATTTTGCCAATGTCAGTGGATCTGTTCCGTTTGTTTCTTGTATGCGTTTGAAGAATCTGAAATGTCATTCGATTTCTGTTTGTAATCTTATTTTCAATTTAATGAATTTGTTGTTGGTTATTCTTTCTTCCCTTTGGAGTTCACCAGCTGTATGAGTTTACTACACAACTTGGGTCTGACTTGATTACTTGAAACAATGAACATTTAACTAGATGACCGCTGCCACGGTGGGGGGCGACCGAAGAATTAGAAGTGTGGAATGTGGCGGTGGCGACGGCGACGGTGGTGGTGGTAGATGTATTAGTGGTGATGTTGGTAGTATGACAGAGAGATTGGTGTAATTAGTAGAAAATGATAGAGAATGGTAATTATTAGATTCGATAAAGACTACTTCTCATCTTTGAAATTTTTTCAATATTTTTGTCAAATTGGTTCAATTTTGTCGGCCCAATTAGATATCATATCATTAATTTTGTGCATCAATTTATCACAAAAACAATAGCATCATATTTGAATATTTAACGGTAAGTACTACTCCCTACTATTTCTTATTTTAACGGTCACTTAAGATTTGCAAAAAGGGGCAGTTGCTGTTGGTTAAAATTACATTGTTATGTTCAAAGTTATATATCTCCTTCGGAGATGACTTTTCTAGGCACCCATATGCCAAAGAAAAATACTGTAGTTTTAATTTCCAGAAGGGCACCATATTGGCCAGAGCACAATTTCATTACTGATGGTCTGAATGTGTTTTAATTTGTAGTTTCAGTTGGGTTCTTTTGATTTCTTCGTCAAATCACTTCCAACAATATAAATTGATTGATAGACAAGCTGTTGAACATAGTCGAGAACTATAATGCGTTACATCGATCCCGGTCTTATGGCCGCGATCGACGGATTATGGTAGGGTTGACTGCCTTATACTCCTTGACGGCTAGCTAGCTGGATAACCGCGGGAGCTTCAATAAACGGTTTGGGGAACCAAACCGTGATCCTTGCTCTTAATTTGAGTTCTTGTTTAGTATGCAGTTTACACAATAATTGTCACTCATTCTCTTATACCAACGCGCTTTGCCACCGCATTGGACTCATAGAGTGATCACGGGCGTTTGAGGAGAGAAAAGACAACCCACCCCTGCTGCTTTGAGATGATTCACTTTCAGAATGAATGAAATGTGAAAAATAAAAAGTAAAAAATATATACACGACATGTAAAATGCAAATTTGGATTAGTTCCTCAGATAAGATGGTATATTGTTAGTTAGTTATCGTCAACTGCTTCTTTTCATTGCTTTAAGTTGAGTCTTAAACTAATGTCATGATCATAACTTTCGATTAAAATTATTATTATCTCTTTATGGTTATGATCATTTAAAAGAGACAAACATTGATCAGTTGTGACTGTAGAGTATCTTGTGGAATGCAAGTGGTGAGGTGCTTTGCCAAAATTAAATGTTATTTAAGCATTAGCACCTGATTAGATGCATAACTCCATGCATGATATGAAGGGTTAGGTTATTAGCTAGATAGGACTCCTATTTGATAATGCAAATGGCATATAGAGTAGAAACTAGAAACACAGTAAGTTCCAAGGTTGAAACTTGAAATAATTGCTGGCCGTGCTATACCAAACATATAGTTCGATGATTGAAGTTGAATAACATTTTTATAAATGAATCAATCAATGTTGTAATGCCCAGAAGAATGATGCCATGCATGAAAACATGTCGAGTCATAAGATTATAAATGGATAATTAGGGATCCTATAAATCATTGGTAGCTAAGGGTCGAGTGAGTAAATGGGGGTGTTTCAACATGGCATTGCACCAAATTTCTCCCACAATGACAGCCTCATTTCGCTTAGTTTTGTTTTCTTGTAATAACTTTCTCAATTATTTTCTGCATAACAAACCAATACAACCGAAATGATCTGCATGTGTTTCTCAAATCCACTTGTTTAACGAGAAATTGGATCATGTGGACGATAAAGCATGTCCAATGGATGTAGTGGACGGTTAAAAGTTTGTATTGTTAAAAAAGATATGGTGCCACCTATTATATATTTAGACAATTTTATCCCTTATTTTTTATATATTTTCTTTCTTTTATCCCTTTCTCTCTCCAGTTTACTTTTTCTCTCTATTTAAAAATCAATCACAAAAAAAATCATAACTTCCAAAATATATATCGGATTTGTGTAAAATATATATTTTTAGAAAGGGGTTGAGATGATCTACAAAACAAGACCCATTGTTGATATTAAATTCGAAGTTTTTTTTTTTTTTTGAAAAATAACCCAGTTGTACCGGGGTACAACTGGACTTAAATCTAAGGTATGAAGAATTATTTCAAAATAGCTAAGTTGTACCCCGATACAGCTCGACTAAAATCTTAGGTAGTAAATATTATTCAATAAATAGTTAACTTGTACCCCGATACAACTCGACTTAAATCTAAGGTAGGAAGAAACGCCTAAAAAATATGTAAATTATACCCAAGTACAACTCGACTTCGCTAATTCTATATGTACCGCCGACCCAATCCCCCACCAAATCCCGTGTGAAACATCTCGGCGGATGGACCCGCTGATTTTTTGTGGTGGGACCCACTGAGCCGAAATCTAAACTCACGCCAGCCGTTGGATGCGTCCACGGGATTTTGTGGGAGATTTGGGGCGGTCAGTATAGAATTACTGACTCGACTTAAATCAAACAAGGTAGGAATAATTATTTAAAAATTTGCTAAGTTGTACCCCAGTACAACTCTAGTTAGATTTAATAAGGCTGATAGAAAAAAATTATTTAAAAACTGCTAAGTTGTACCCAGATATAAGTGGACATAAATCTAAGCATAAAGAATTACATTTAAAAATAGTTAAGTTGTACCCAGAAACAACTCAACTTAAATTATTTAAAAATATCTAAGCTATACTCTGATACTAATCAATCTAAGTAGAAAGAAAATAGACGAGATTTTTACGTGAGCAAATATGTGTACTGATCAAATAAATCCATCCACTTGAACGATTTTCGAGTAATAAATATCTGTAATTGAACGTGTCATATCCTACTGTTCCTTGGACGTCTATGTATTATAAACCCGGTTGGGCTATTGAAATGTAATTAGCAGCAGCCAATGTGAATAAAGTATTGAGTTTCCTTGTTCTTTCTCTTTATTTCTTTGGTTAACTCTTATTATTTACTAACTTCGTATATACCCTACTGTTTGCTATATCCTCGATAGTCCACTCGATACAAACAACTTTAGATGAATAGGTAGAGAGAAGAAAAGCAACATTGCTAATGGGGGGGCTGAATTCCAGGGGGGACAACTGTTACATATAAGACAAAACAATTTTAGGCATGGAATTAAGGGGGGGACGGGATTTGTCCCCCCATTAGCAATGTTGAAGAAAAGAGGAGTGCATTTGCCCAGCGACGAGTAAAGCAATAACCGACTAAAAAGGGTAAGTTAGTCCATCATTGAAAAAACAGTTGTCTAAACGAATTTAAAAAGAATAAATAAATCTATAAAAGGAATCTTGGGTATTAAAACAAGTCCATGTTTTAGGCGTCTTCTACGCCTAGAGAAAATAGATTATGGTCTTTTAGACCAATAATGTCCTTGCTTAATTAACAACCAAACTCGGGGTTCAATAACTAACCCGATAAGCTTCATCAATTAACTAAAGAATTCATATCAGGTTCCTTCAGTACCTAAAGGGCTAAGAGAGGAATGATTCTTAGGATCGGTATTTTGTTGCTCATGCGCTTGTATTTTTTTCATTTTCTTGGTGATGTTTTCTTGCTTGTATACTTTGAGTTGCACATGGGGCTATTTGGTAGCAAAGATGCTTACAAGTGTGGTTTGAGTTGTTATATATTTTTTTCTTCCTTATTGCTGTTATTAATCATATTTATTGTATACCTAATGACATGAAACTCTGTAATGAAGGTAGTGATGGAGGTCATCAATGGTGGACAAGGAATGATTCCTTGATTAGTGCGGCGAGCGCGCGAACATGTCTGCAGCTGCAGTTAGCTCTATAATGATATTCACTGGTCGACGACGACATATATTTACTTTTATCTCGTGAACTAGACTTTGCTAGCTCGGTCAGTACTCACCAACCGTGATAACATTTTCCCGTACTTAGCTGGAAATTTTCTCTACTATTTTTAGAGCCCCTTACATTCTTCTTTCTAATAAAATCTTTTCTTCCGATCAATTTATTTTCAGCATATTTTCCCTAGGGGAGTCAAACGGTCAAAGGACACACCAGTCAATATTAAAACGAAAAGAATTATCTATACATTTAGCACGGGTAACTTCGAGAGAGAGATCCTGTGTACCAAGTAAAATAAGATACTTGAGATTGATTTTGCGATCCACTTTTGGATAGTTATTTAAATGTTGGACCGAATGCCATGAGTCTGGTTTTTAACTTCCAACTTCCAACCTTCAAATCTAATCACCTAACTTCTCCAGTGAGAATTGAAGATGTCTACTTTTGTAATGTACCTTCACAAAGTAGATGAATGATCTCCTTCTTCTGTTGTGTATGTATTTATCCTTCGAGTCCTTGTTCAAGTCTAGTTGTTAACAGTAATTGAACAATTAGGGTTTCGTTCGTGATGCTCAATAAGAGATAACAAATTACAAAAGGTAATGAGAGAAAGTGTATTTCTTATTACGAGAGAACTTGGATTTCAGTTGGATCCCTTATATATTTATACAAGTATGGACTAGTCGGTTGTAGTTGTTAGGTGGGTCAAAAACTAGATTCGGGACTAACTAATTTTATCCCACCAATTTACATATTGAACTTGATAAATATCTTCTAGGGGAATCCTCTGAGCACTTCAGCTCTCAGGTTTGCAATCCTTCTGGGTCCTCCTTCAGATGTCAGGTCCTTAACTCTTGCTATCAGCACCTGGGAACTCATGTCCTGCCCTAGTCGTCAGCTACTGGCTCTTCAGTATACTATCATCAGACCTGAACCATATTTGTTCATCAACATATTTGCCCATAGTTTTGATTAAATTTATTCTTTACTTGATTTGATTCAAATTCTATAAATTTAGCATCAGGCGTTGATAGTTTTGGGTTTGGCATTTAGTCATTTTATCTGGCATCTCAGGTGTACTAGATATTTTGATGATGTATTAATACCTCCTCCCCCCCTTAGAATAAAGAAGTGTTGTTGTTTATCAACACATTTGCCAATCTGCGAGCTTACATATTTGACATATGTTGTTTCAACACTTTTCAATCTTGGTTCTTTCTCTCAAAAAAGATTTATTTTTCTTTCTCATGTATCTGGGTATATGAGATACTCAACTAACTGATGTTTTTACTCTTCATAGTATCAGATTTGTTTTACCAAATATCTGAGTTCTTCAGCTAATTTGTGATTTGTTTCTTTTATTGGGTTTTCTTCCCATAGAATTTACGAATCAAGTTTGACTCTTCAGAAGATTTAGAGTATGTCTCTTAATGTTGTGGATGTTATTGAATCATCTTATTTGAATATGTTTTATGAATATTTCGTGGCCCAGATTTTGGCACGCATTCATATTTTTTAAAAAATACTATTTGGGTGTATATATATAGTAGCATTTTGATAATTCGAAAAGGTTTTCGCAGGTATAATCGTGGTCCTTTATTTTCCCAATCAAAGGAAACGTACATTCAAATAGATGATTCACTATCTATCGTGTCAAATTATGATTGGTCTTAACAAGTGGTAGGTTTATTCTTTTCACTAAACCCTTCACTTTACCTTTTCCAGTTTTCTTTATTCAGTTTCAAGGGCAAAACTTTGTGATTATGAATTCTCTGATTTCTTCTCCAATTATATATCTCTTATACACCCTCATTTTATGTATGTCTAATTCACATAAGTCTACCTCTAATCTTACTAAACGACTCCCAAAGTTTTAAAATCAAAATTTCAGAAGAAGGTTGTACTTCTTGAAGTTCCAAAATCTTCATCTGTCACTCTTGTGAATAGTAAAATTTATAATCTTCCTAAGGATATTGAAATCCGTCTTGCTAACCTTGGTGTAGCCCATGTTAATCATGTCAACACTCATAAATTTGGTGAGCTTGTGATCTCAGAATCTCATCTAAAATGCGGTTTCAAAATTCCAATTCCTGCAGTTGTTCATGATTACCTCCTCCTTATTTAACTTGCACCCGGAGAGATGGAATCTCGTTTCTATGATTCTATGAACCGTCTTCTGTAGAAGAACTAAACTTTTTCTGTTGATGAGCAAATCACAGCCAAAACCCTAAATGACAAGTATGTCTGTCAAATCAATGATGTTTATGGCAGTACAATAACTATAAATTTATAACAATAGGCACAAATTCTCTTTCGCCCGGATCGAAGTCAAGCCAGGTTTGACTTGAATATTTTTTTGTTATTTTTATAATGAAGAAAATGAAAAGTAAAAGTTTATTAACTCCGATTGTATTTGATCAAAATGTGGGTTCTATTTGATCATCGTTTTTTAAAAGCACTACGCTCACATTATACAAAACCTAGTTTACTTCAAGATGACCCCATTTAATTTGTTATTTTAATCCTTGCCAGTGGATGATGTTTTTTATTAATGATTTTTATTTTATTCAAATTGGCAAGCTTTATGATTGAAACTTTGTTGATTTTGAATGTTGGGTTATTCATTTACGGGTCTTTTTACGTAATTTTAATCTGCCGACACACACTCATTTGTAATTTGGACGCGGTTGACAAATTTGAAATCCACTGTGCATTGGATTAGAGGCAGATGAGACCGAATCCAATTGACACAGTCCTTGTTCATCTCAAACGACAAGTGATTTTTTAGGTATAAAAGTTAATATACTATTGATAAATCATACGCTGAAAACTTCGACCCATTTAAACAAGACTGGATCATGAATTTACAATTTTCAATCATAGTTTCGTATAAAACACCTAAGAATTAGTTCAAGTTTAAGTGCAAGCACTTGCACCAAATTTTTTGTTGTTATGCTCTCTCCTTCAACCCACACAGTTGCATAAATGAGAGACTTCCGCATTAATTTGGGTCGTTTTATCAAATCATTTTGACTATAAAAATCAAAATGTTCCCGAGAAAAAAAGTAGGAAGGTAAGAATTTTAAGATGCTTAATAGAGTAAAAATCATTTCTTGAGCATACTTGCAATGGATGTCAAGTGTTATATGCGACCTTGTGGACCGCAAGAGTCATCCACTCTTCCAGATGATGTGGAACTGGAATTAGGAGTGGATCTTGAATTACCATAAGACTAAGCCTAACACCTCAACCACATGCCCCAACAATAATGTCTCCTCCACTACCACCACCAATGCTATTGTCATAAGCCCGGCCCTGAGGCCCGTCAACTTTACTTCTTATGAGTTATTACTATATTCAGATGATGTGGAACTAGAACTAGAAGTGGATCTTAAACCACCATAAGACTAAGTCTAACACCGCAACCACATGCCCCAACAATGATGTCGCCTCCATTACCGCTACCAATGCTAGTTTCACAGGCCCGGCTCTGAAGCCCGTCAACTTTACTTCTTATGAATTATTACTATATTCGAGCCCAATTTTCTTTTATTTTAGTCTAATAATGAGTGGGCTAAAATTAAGCAATGTTGTAAGCCCAAAATTATGAGTGAATATTAGACCTGTATGGGCTAACAATAACGCGTAGCTTTCTTCTCTTTTTGATTAGCTTAACTCTCTCGACTATGTTTTGGTACGAGACCCTATGCATGCTTTAAGTATGAAACCTCTCTCTTTGCATGCCACATAACCTCACTTTTTATGGAAAACTCTCTCTTTTCTCAAAACCCAACTGTCTTATATGAAGAAAAAAAAAAGATGATTTGTCACATGTAGAGATGGATTTCATAATTTAAGTATCAATACGAGTTTCATATTAGATGGAATGATCGAGGATCGCATAGCTTTGTCTATTTTATTTTAATCATTTTCTCAAGGAACGAAATTCTATTCTCCTCCCAACTCTACATCTCCCGACACCACCCAAGCAATCTCAATCTCACATATGAGATTCAGGTTCAGGGTGGGGTTCACCAACCCAAGATGTGAAGTTTAGATTGAGGGAGTTGTTTGGAAGGTGGGGAATTGGGAGGCGAATAACACCACTGGTCGAGGAAACCATATTTATTACTATATTATTATTATTTATATAATAGAAACGAGTTTACAAGAGGTTGGTCGGCAGCCAAGTTACAAGAGGTTGGTATTTTCTAATTTATTAATCTGACTATCTTGTTTTGGTTGTTTTTGTTCCTTAATAGGTTTATCTAATTGATTAATTTGAGTTCTTGTTTTGTTTACATAATTGTATTTGTATGACTGAACGTTGGACATTTCGTTAGAATTTTTGTTAGTTTTCGTAATGAATTGAGTCAATAAGTCTTGGAAAGAGTTGCGAACTAATGACTATTGTATATCTTTTTGTAGGGATATGGAGAACTATCTAAATTAATCGGTGAATTTTTGGGTTTGAATTCGTTCTCCATATTATTGATCAAGCTAAATAGTTACTATTGTACTGCAATTTTGGAACGTTTGGAACTAAATTTAGGTACAACTAAATTCAAGAAAAAACTTACAATTTATATTTACGAGAAAAAAAAATGCACCAAAGGGCGTTCCAATTCTTTCTTTTTGCACAAGATCATCTGAATGTCAGAGACGGTCTTGTTGTCACCACCACCACTGCTAATGTAGCCGGTGGACACAAGGACGATAGTGAACAAGTCCTTAGCACACAACAAATATTATTCAGTAGGGAGTTAGAAGGTCCATGTCTGCTTCATCGACATTGTCAAGTACTCCAATTATTCAGTACTCAGTAGGATTTAGGAGGTCCTGATGTAGAGTGCGAGCACTGCAATTTCAGGGCCCAATTATCTCGGTTATATATTAAGGCCCATCAACTGTGTGAACAAAAAATGCCTTCTGTAGTTTACATCACGTAGGAAAAGCCACTATCTTATACACTCGACTCGATGTTTCTTTAGCAGGGCCATCAAAGAAAAACATGTCCGTGACTGAAAAGCCTCACGTTATTGGGGCGTACGGAAGAGCTTTGGGGCAGATTTATATTCGGTACGGAGAAAGCTACCGAGTAGTGTTAATATTTTTATTTACACTACTCGGTAGCTTCATGAATTTATATTCGGTAGCCAAAAAAATCTGCCCCAAA
>JAJJMA010214246.1:0-11241 GCA_023529015.1 Papaver nudicaule | reverse complement strand
CACGAATGTGTGAATACCTCCTTCCTGAAGAAATGAAATGCTAGTGTATCTTGTACTGTTCTGTTGAGAACATGTGGAAGTGTCAGTGCGGTGAAAGAAGGAAGCAAAACATTATTTCGTGCATGATACCGGCCAAGGAGATAATGGATCACAGAATCTTTTCAATAAAAAAACAAAGTAAGTAGTAAATTGTTACTCCAAAGAGAGGAAATAGCTTTTTCTTCCTGGCGTCATTAAGGCATACTGAAAGGGTTTAAGGCAGATTTCGAAATTTTTTCAAAACTCGATCACCCGGGTGTAATTAGGCTATCCCTTATCTCAGTGTCTAAAATACCCCCACACATATTAAGCTACCGATTAACTCAAAAATAGTTACCGATTAAGCTAACCTAACTACAAATTAATCTACTTAGCCACCGATTAGCTTAGGTTGTTTTATTTTTGTTATTTTGAGAGAGAGTTAGAAGAAGAAGAAGAAAAAGAAGAAGAAGTTTTTTTGTTTTGTTGAGATGGTTGTTTTGAGTGAGATTGAGCGGGGTGAATCTTCTTCTCTTGAAGATGATCATGCTACGAATTCCTCTTACGTTAAAGAAGCCATGGATTGTTGGAACTCTACCATTCTAGAGAAAAGCCATGAACAAGAGTGTTTGGAAGAAAATCAAGAATCAAAGAAGGGAAATGAAGTGAACTCGACTCCAAATGATCAGGTAGTTCTCTAATTTGAAACCCATTAGCTTGTAATGGTTGATTGACGTATGAAAAATCAAAGTTTGCATGCTTTGAATGTTGCAGTTAGAATATTCGGTAGATCCAGACCATTAATGGAGCCACCGAATATCCCAACCACCATCCGTACATGCACAATAAAGTAACCATTCGGTCGCTCGAAATCTCTTATAAGCTACCGAATGTATACTCGGTAGACTTCTAAGCTACCGAATGTATACTCGGTGGCTCAAATGGTTACCGATTCATATTGGTTTTTGGTACAGAATATTGGCCAAACCTCATCTATATTCGGTGGCTTAATTAGCTACCGAGTGATGCTTTCCAGTACTACTCGGCAGTTTGTCTTTTTCATCGAGCTACCGATTGCGGTTAATTTTCCAATTTAGTTGTCTAATGTTTTCAATCTTCTTTGTAGCTTGTACCCTTTGGGGACCTTCCCGAGGATGATGTTGAATATGATTCATATTTGCGACCCGATACCTCCTCACACTATCTAACTGACTTGGTATGCCTCCTACACTTGTATTTATCTATGATTTTATCCCGTTTGGTTTGGTTTTCTAATTGTTGTGACTTTCTCGTCTAGACATGGAAGCAAAGGCTTGGATTGTGGTTCGTGCAAGAGAGAACATGTGCGTAGTGGTTACCGGTCGACAATCAAGGTGGAATAGGTTTGAAATGATTTGTGAATGCGGTAGGAAGGATGAGAGTCATAATGCAAAGGGTTATAAGTATGTAAAGAAGACCGACATGATTTACGATACTCATTCAAAGAAGACCGATTGTCCGTTCAAGCTTCTTTTTAATCTAGGACGTGATGAATTGTGGAGAATGAAAGTAATGAATGGTTATCACAACCATGATGATCCGGAAAGTCTTGTTGGGCACGTTCCTTATGCTAAGTTGACTCCACCTCAAATGGATCTTGTAAGGGCGATGATGGGCACAAGTACCGGGAATCAAATCCTCACTATGATAAGGGAGCAAGACCCCAACAACTTGTCTACTTTGGCTACAGTTAAAGCCGCGAAAGCCATGTTTAGAAAGCTGGATTGGGATGGTCGATTGATTATGTCTCCTCGGCTTGGTTATGCGAGCAACACAACTACACAATGAGAAGACAAACCATTAACGGGGAAGTGAAACGTATTTTTTTGGCGCATCCGGATATGATTAAACTTGCAAGATGCTTCCACCAATTTTTGTTGATTGACTGCACATACAAAACCAATAAATACAACATGCCGTTGATCAATATTGCTTGCCACACATCGGACAAACAAAGTTTCACCGTGGCTTGGGGTTTGATGGATAGGGAGATCGAACCAAGTTATGTTGGATGTTGAACAAGGTGAAGAGTCTTTACAATCCGGGTGAAATTCCAAACGTTTTCGTTACGGACAATGAACAAGCCTTGATGAATGCCATCCAAGAAGTATTTCCTGATTCCCACAATATTCTTTGCACTTGGCACATCCAGTGTAACATCAGAGCGCGTTGCAGAAAGCATATTCAACCGAAAAGGCGTCCAAAAGGTGCGGACATTGAATTAGAGGAACATGAACGTCTTAGTAAACTCACTGATGCACAACGAGAGGAAGAGGAAAAAAAGTTTGAGGAGGAGTTTAAGGATGGTCACCGATTATTTTTGCTATTTCAAAAAGGATGGGATAAGATTGTTTGGTCTATGACCGAGGCGGAGTATGAGCTGAACCTGGAGGCTTGGATATTCGAGTGGAGTCAGAACCCAAAACACAAGTTGGCAGTAGAGTATTGTCAAAAACAGTGGTTGCCGCTAAAGGAGATGTTTGTCCGTGCATGGACATATGATTATAAAAACTATAAGAACGAGGCAACAAGTGTGGTGGAGGGTCAACATGGGAGACTGAAAAGAATTCTTCAAGGAGGTCAAAATGGGGTTGTGTCGCTCCAACATGGTATTCACGAGTTCACCAAGCGTGATTTGACCAAAATAAAGGCAAAAATGGAGTGGAGTAGGCAAAGATATTTTAAAAAGTACAAAGGTCATCCACTTCTTCGTGGTTTAACTTCTAGAGTGTCGGTATGGGCCATAAATCACATGATGAAAGACTTTAAGTGGTATATGGAGCACGGTGTGCCGGATGATAATTGCAATTGTAAGACGATGTCGGGGATCGGACTACCTTGTCCGCATAAGCTTGGTAAGTACGTACACAGAATTGATATGAATGACATTGATCCGTTTTGGAAGCAACTATCTTTCACTCCAAATCCCTCAAAGAACCCCCAAGTTGCTTTTATGGAAACGCCATTGTGTCATCGGATCGCTACAATGTACGACGAGAACGATTTTTCTCAAAAGCAGAACCTCCACGACGACTTGGAGGTGGCAATGCACCCCTTCTTAAATTTAGATAAAGAACCAATGAAGCAAAAGCCACCAGGAAGACCGCCAACCCTTAAACCAAGAAAACTAGAAAGACTGGAGTTGAAGGATATGAAGATTTCGGCCACAAAGCAGCAGAATTCTTCTGAGTGTGATCCTTCTCTGCATGAGCACACAGAAGCTGACTTTGCACCGGATCCGGTTCCAAAAAAAAGGGGACGACCCATTGTTGACAAGGGAGAATGTTCAAGGCAAGTGAAACCAAAGTTGTCGACAAGGGAGAGTGTTGGTGATGTGTTGGTAACAACTACGATACGTCCTCCCATTCTCTCTCAACATTATTTAGAAGAACTTCCGGAATGTGTACGGAAGTTTGTTTTAGCAATCGATGATGTTCCACGTGATGGAAATTGTGGTTTTCACGTCGTTGTGGAGCAACTTGGAATACGCCAACAAGTTTTGTCGACAACCTCACTCCAGTGGGATATACAAGGAAGCAGATGGGAGAGCAACTCCTCAAGGACAAGGAATTCTATATTGGAATGAATTTGGAAGGTAATCGTAGGGATAAATTGAAACAATTCAACGATGATCTTGCCCGTATTAATGGCCGAAAGAATATGAAGACGGTTTTTCCCAAGTATTGGATGCGTATGCCATGGTGTGGATATCTAATTGCGGACTCATTCGATTGCGTTGTCCATTATTTTTCGATTGGGATAGGTCATTGTTCGACTTTTGTACCTACAAGATCGGTTTGTACGGAGGAAAACGTGGGTAGAAGAGTCGTCATAGCGTTTATAGGCCCCGACCATTTCATTGGTTTGAGGTTAAAAGAAGATTGTCCCCTACCTCCCATGGCAGGGTATTCAACCCATTTTCCAGACAACCACTGTAGTGCTTGGATTGAGAAGTATGCGTCCAACATAGAAGATTGGAAGGTTCAACATCCCCTTCTGAGCGGCACGACTGATGTGGAATAAGGTATGTATCTTAGTGTGGATGAATTTTGGGCCTTTTATTGACAATATATCTTGATTAGAGCAAGCTTTTTGGGTTAAATGAAACTTGTACTTGGAACATATTATGGTAAATGCACTTGTTTGGATTTCTGTTCTTATATTCGGTAGCTCCATAATGCTAATTATATACCAGTCGGTAGCTCATACGTATTCTGTCAGTATAAACAAATTTAAGGAAAGCATACTCGGTAGACAATGAAAGCTACCGAATGTATACTCGGTAGCTCATTGGGTTACCGATTTGTATTGATTTTTGGTACAGGATATTGGTACAGATATTCGGTAAGTATAATTTAACTACCGAGTACATATTCGGTAGCTCGTTTACTAACCCGATGTACCGAATGGTGCATCACCCAAAGGGAAATACAACCTTATTTCACTACAATTCATCGGAAGTTTCATCTTCTCAATCCCTACTTCTAACCAGACCTTCTAACCTCAGAACTCAGTACTCGGAGATATGTCGGAGCATACGTCTTAAGATACATATAATGTTGTAAATGCTTGAATTCGCCTCCATGTCGTATGTCCCAAAGTACATTGGTTTGTGCCACCTTGAACCACAAGATAAATAGAAGTTAGTTACAACCTTCAAGATTGTATGAACATTGGAAGTGTAAAAATACTCACTTGGTCTTGGATGGAACGAGAGCCATGAGATCGTCTAACCCATTTTTGAATCCGAATATAATCTTTGAAGATCATCTTTAGGTGGTCGAATGCGTCGCTTAAGTCCCTCCATTTACGGCCTTTTGGATTCCCATCTAATTCAACGTGGATTTCTTTAACTCTCTTCCAAAACATTGAGTGGCGTTCTGCTGGTCGTTCAAGGTACACTGGAATAAACGATTTGATAACCATAAGCTCGTCTTCATTGGTGAAACAAATATAATCACCCATTTTTCTTGAAGATAAGTTTTGGTTTTGAGAGGGCAAGATCAGTTTTGGTTGAGTGGAAAAAACGGGTGCAGAAACTAATCTTAAATAGAGGCACCAGCCCCAACGGATACATTTGTCATTAAATTACCGTTGTGGTTGAGAGTTACGAGGTACATTCGGTAGCTACATATAGTTACCGAATATCTATAAAGTACAAAATTTGAAAGTAAATATATTCGGTAGGCAGTAAAAACATATATACTGCCGAATTTTAATTCGGTAACTCCATAGTGTTACCGATTAGCATGTAAACAGAACTAGTAAGTGGCGTGTGGATCATTGACTAATAGCCAATCGGTGATGAATTTCGTTGAGTGCTTTAGCAGCATCTTCAGAATCCATCCATGTCGAAATCTGCGAGCCCCGTTCCGCTGCCTCCATAGCGTCTTGAAAGCTAATTTCTGAAATTGTTAAAAAC
This sequence comes from Papaver nudicaule, assembly GCA_023529015.1. Classification (NCBI taxonomy): domain Eukaryota; kingdom Viridiplantae; phylum Streptophyta; class Magnoliopsida; order Ranunculales; family Papaveraceae; genus Papaver; species Papaver nudicaule. Next base: position 5,762 of record JAJJMA010214246.1, on the reverse strand, counting down.
AAAACTTTAGTGTGCAAATACACCATGATTGGATCAAGATAGAAAACGAGAAGATAATACTCACATCTTCTTCCGAAGTGTGTTCGTCTTGAAATGGAGAACCTATCAGTTGACATATTATACAATGCTCTCTCATACGGCCTTTGATGTAGTCAAATCTATTTGCTAGTTTCTCCCACGTGCGTTCTTTGGTATTCCCGGTGATGCTGTGATAATGAACCCCTACACCCTTCCAAAACGAGACGTAACCAGCATTTGGATGCTTATTGTAAAAAATTATGAACGCAGCTACCAACGACCCATCCTCCTCGTCATCCCATTGTGCAATGTTTGTCATTGGTGGATTTTCCATTTCATATAAGTGGTTTGAGCTTACAAAGTTGGGTTAATGGTGTGGCTATTGTTGGGAAGAAGGTTTTTCTTTTATAGAGATATCCCCAAACGACACTATTTTTGGGTAAAAGTGCCTAAAAATTTCCCCAAAAATTTGAATCTTCCTATTCGGTAGATCATTTCTCCACCAAATGTACCTAAATTTTTGAATCTTTATATTCGGTAGAGTATACTCCTAATCGAGCTACCGAGTACTGTAGCCGTTCTGAAAATGTGTACTTTTTTTTCAAAATATATATCCGTTGGGCATTCAACCAAAGCCACCGAGTAGTTGCTATAAATTCAATCTTCCCCAAACCCATTTCCTTAAAAAAAATAATAATTTGAAAGCCATCCTATCTTGCCTTCTTCCACAATGGCAAGTTCATCTTCAAATAACAAAAGGGTCATTCGATCACCACAACAAATACTTTCTTTGTTACGGAAACCGAAGGAACCTAGCTCAACACCTCCTCCAGCATCTCCCCAACCAAACTTCGTTTTAGTCGGTACTCCTCCATCATCTCCCCAACCAAACTTCGTTTTAGTCGGTACTCCTCCATCATCTCCCCAACCAAACTTCGTTTTAGTCGGTACTCCTCCATCATCTCCTCCTCCTCGTACACGTTATCGAAACTTCACTCATAAGCTAGTTCATGAATACTTTTATGAGTGTACTCCATCTCAAAAACCATTATCTCCTCCTCCATCAACACGAAAGAAAGCTAGTTTTGCTCCGTTTACGTTGGAAGAAGATCTACGTCTTTGTAAAGACGTTATGTTCTATTATGAATTACAAAAAAGTCGTGGTAAACAAAACAATATATCGAAGTATGTTATATCGAAATCGTGCAAAGACATCAACTGGAACTCCATTTGGAATTATATCGAAGAAGACTTCGACCTTCAATCAAAACAATACGTGCGAGATGCAAGAGGCCTGTCAGATCGATGGTGGATCATACACCAAAATGCACGTGATTTTATGCACTTTCGTCGCTTGGTCGGAGCTCAACTTGGGAAAGATGTTACGGAGGATGAAGTATATACTGCGACTTTGAAGGTATGGAAACAAGGGAAAGGTCAAGATTTCGAGTACGAACCACATTATGCCGAACTAAAGAGTTTCCTCATTCGCTGGAATGTTTGTTGATTTAATTTCAATGTAATCCATTAAGTTGTTAGTTAATGAAATTTTATTTGTCTAAACCAGTAGTGTAACTTATATTCATTGTAGAACCGAGGGTCATTCCAACTTTTATGGTATGCAATACATACTCGGTAGCAACAAAATGTAACCGAGTAGTGTATCTTCTAACTGAACTTAGGAACTCGGTAGCAACAACAAACAACCGAGTAGTGAATCTTCTAACCAGTACTCGGTAGCAACCACAGGCAACCGAGTGGTGTATCTTCTAAACAACAATAATACTCGGTAGCTTAAAAATGCTAAATAAGTGGCCGATTATTCCTATTTCTAAAGACAGAATGACAATTGCAAAACCAGGTATACTCGGTAGCTTCAGAAATTAAAATTAAGCAACCGAGTAGTGTTTCTATTATGACAATAGAGTGTAACAAACGTAATAAAAAATGAAATCCGAACACATTAAAGGGATAAAACAAACAAATGCAATCCAAACACATTAAAAGTCCAACATCTTTTGAAGTAAGTTTAACAAACCACTTACTTCAATTACCACGGCCACCACCACGGCCACCACCACGACCTCGTTTAGAACACATTATCTTCGGGATTCGTTTAGCAGCTCCACCTCTACCACTTTCATCAGCATCGTCTTCTTGATCAGCACTGGTTGAATCCAACAGACGCTTGCTACTCTGCAATGGCTCACTAGTCTCTCCATACTGCGTAGCATATGCTTCATTATCAAAATTCAAGATAAGTTCACAGGTTTCTGTGATTTTTCTTGTCCTCAAAGGCTCTTTTAGCATGAGATGTCCCATAAGAGAGGTAGTTGCAAACTCAATTCTTCGTTTCTGTATGAAATTCAAATCATAATTCAACACATTTAAACCATAATTTATAATTTAAACCAAAATTTAAGAAAATTTAACAAGAATATGTACCACTCTAGCAACCATCGCTTTGGGCAATCCCTTAAGGAGAGACCCGCAGGTAGTTGTGCCGCCACCCTTTGTTTGAGGTAATCTAGTTGATATTGGCTGATTCCCATGTTTACGAATCACAAAGGGGTGAGAAACATTCCGGTACCATTCCATGTATCTCGGCGCCACATCACCCTGTCCCACAACCCATTCGCCGATATTCAAGATAAATTCATTTCTTACATTCCACTGAGTCGCTATTGTTGGAGCTTTGTGGTGTTCCACCGTGATTGAATATTCTGTCCATCCGCAAGATTCAATATCAACTTTGTTCCACCCTTCGCGCACTTGACTCCAAGGTTCTCCTTGTACCCGCCCTAGTTGACGCAGTACACGAGTTGGATTATACATCACATAGTCAAGAGGGTGCCATAAACCCCCAAAAAACCATCTCAGCGGGACACGGGATATATCCGGATTATCCTTCCATGGATCAAAGGTAATGTCATCAACCGTAATGTTGTCGAACTGAATCCGGAGGTCAATCAATTCTTGTGCTTGGATGTGTTTTCTCGCCTGAGTTTGACCTCTAGTGTATATCCACCTCTTCCCATAACCTTCAGTCGATTCCCATTTATCATCTTTAGTTGCTCGCTTGATTTCCGGGAAATGTTCGTAACCCCAAACCTAGGTATATTACACAAAATGTTAGAAGTTGCAAGCGAAATACAAAATTGGGAATCGAGGTTTATGGTGATAGAATTACCTGAAGTATAGCAACATTTCCTCCAATTTGAGCAGTATTTTTCCTCGAGGCAGTCCTCATCTCCTTTAGAAGGAATGCAAGGCATGCAGTTCCCCAAGCGTAGGTCTTGACCTTGTCAAGATGCTCCAGCAACTGTAAATGGTTGACATCGACCCTACTACATGTCTTGTTGGGGAAGATGACACACCCAATGAGATAGAGCAAGTACGCCGTAGCCGTATGCCTGCAAGTTTCTTTAGATATCTCCAACCCCTTTTGTTCCCGCGCTGCAGTTCCGCTAAACTGATCCCTTAGTGATTTAAGGTCGAGCTGTCTATTCCTGTATGAGGCACACTTTTTCCACTCCTCCCCATACTTATCCGGGCTCCAACCAAGGCAGTCAAAAACGAGACGGTTGAGCTCTTTCCAATCAACACAAGGGTCGTAGCCGTCTGCAACCGCCTTGCCCTCAGGCGAGAGTTTAGTGATAACGTGTGCATCTTCTGGAGTGATTGCCATTTCTCCACATGGCATATGCATAGTGTCGGTCTCGCCATAAAAACGCTCGAGGAGGGCTGATATGAAGACCCTATCATGGACTATCATGGAGTTTTCAACAGCTGGCAACAACCCCGAGGCCTCCACATGCGCAAGAGCTCCGGAACAAAGATCTTCTTTGGGCCACAACTTCATTTTCCCCGCCGAAGATACAGGTTTCAGAATTCGAATTGCTTCCACATGATCCTAGGATAACAACATAAACATGACTATAGGTATGCAACAATAGGTAACCAAATAACTAAAAAAAAACAAAATGGTTGAACCTCTTACCTCGGCACAATAGATTGTTTGCGCCCAAGAACTTTTGTAACCAAAAAGCAATTCACCACCATCGTTAGGGGTTCCAGGAGGTTTTTCGTCATCGTGACCTACGATCATTTTGAATTTCAAGTGGTCCTTACTTTTCTTATTAGCATTATCTTCTACTTGACCAGCAGGTTCTTCTTCTTCTTGTTCAATCTGAGTTGTAGGTGCAGGAGCAGCCCTAGCTTGTATTCTACTAGCTCCACCTCTACCTGCACCACCTCCACTAGAAACACCTCTAATAGAGTTACCTTCTTCACCTGAAGTCCCTGTACTTGGAACACCCATATCTTGATTCCATCTCTCTGCAGCAGCAGCCCTAGCAAGCTTTTTAGCAGCCTTAGCAGCAGCAGCCTCCTGTTCTTTTTGTTTGCGGTGTTTAGCGGTCAATTTCTGACCCCCTTTAGTTCGTGCTGGTAGACTTTCCGGAGATTGGATATTTAGATTGTATTGTTCAGGCCTGTCGAATCTTCGCTTTGTTCTAATTTCCTTGGCCCTAATGTATACCAAAGTACAAAACAAAGAAAAGAAAAACTTTGATATCAGGTTCTAAAACAAAGTACAAGTGTCTAGCAACACTCGGTAGTACATGTATCTACCGAGTAATGTAAAATGGAAGGCACAAAACACTTACTCGGCAACCAAAAAAGAAACCGAGTAAGGAGAATTGACCCTCAGTAGCTTGGTATAGCTGCCGAGTACGCATACTCGGTAGCTCGATAAATAAATGAGTTACCGAGTGCTGTTAAACCCTTCGGCAGCACAAAAATACTCGGCAACCAGAAGAACTACCGAGTAAGAAAAATTGTTACTCGGCAGGAGAACTTGCTACCGATTATACCTTAAAATTTTTACAGATATGACTTATCATACTCCGTAAGTCAAAAGAGCTGCCGAGTAGTGTATAATCCATAAGCACTCGGTAAGCAAAAGAGCCACCGACTCTGTAAATTTTCATACTCGGTAGCTCTATAAGCTACCGAGTTATGATGTTCATACATAAACCCTAGTTTTTCTGGGCGAAAACTGAAAACCCTAATTGCTAAATTCATACATAAAGCTTGAGAATTACCTCACTGAAACCATTGGTGGAACCACTTCGTTCAATACAGCGTGCTCTCTATCTTCTCCTTCGAACCAATTGGCAATTTCTGGGTCGGAGGATGAATTTCCGTCGTCTTCTTCGCCTGCAAATTCTCGTCGAATTGAAGGGGGAGTAGAAGAAGAAGAAGTATTTGGACTAGGTGAAGGAGGGGGTGCTGTCTCCTTTCCTTTATTCTTTTTCGGAGCCATTATATCGACGATGAATCGTTATCGAATCGACGCTTAACGACGAATAATCGACGATGAAATCAAATAATTAAGAAGCCACCGAATAGAATTGGGAATATGGGATGAGAATGGTGGTAAAAGAGAAGATAGGGGCGGAATTGGGTGGTGATAGAGGATGAGAATGGTGGTTGTGGAAGAAAAGGGGAAGGGGAAGGGAAGAGGAGAAGGGGAGGAGAAGGAATTACTTCATTCGGTAGTTTTAGGATAATATAATTTCTCAAGGGTAGTACAGACATTTTACATGTTTGGAAAAGGGTACAACAGGTTTTTCGCCCACCCATTTAGCCACCCCTTAACGCGTCAAGCTGGATGGGCGAATAAGGCAAATCTGCCTTAAACCCTTTCAGCATGCCTTGATGACGCCAGGTTTTTCTTCCCC
>JAJJMA010214243.1:0-22442 GCA_023529015.1 Papaver nudicaule | reverse complement strand
ATGGACTCTTTGCTCAAGAGTCCATGGATCACAGCTGAGGACGTTCTCACGTCTAAGTTCTGGCTCAGCCCAGTACTTCCAGCGGAATCCGTATTTGACCAAATTTGACCGACAGACGGTTCCCGAACCGGTCTGCGTACCAGACACTTGGGAATTCTCCTGAGTTCGAGATGTCTATTTTGTTCACGTACCAGTACGTGAACCTGACGTGGATATCTCACTGGTTGTCGAATTTAGTGTATATTCTTTTAGAATTTCACTCTGAGTCAAATTCCAAACTCCTTTATCTCTTAGATGGACTTGTGTAAAACATAAAGACCTTTTGTGTTCCATCTAACGATCCTCAATGAGTCAATAAGATAAGATTATCTCTGGTCTGTTGGATTTCTATCTTGAAGTGTTTTTGAGCCAACAAAACACTTGGCAGATAATTCGAAAAAGAATTCCAATTGAGATTAATCTCTATTACTTGGTTGGCAAGTTTAGGGTTTCCTTAACTTGTGGGACAAGTAATTGATTGCTTAATTCCAAAGCAACCTATCTTATTGAGTGCTATAAATAGAGGTGTCTACGGACAAATACCGCGAGCATCAAGCATACGTGAAGGTCCTTAGGGAAGGTAACGTAAACTCTTTTCACTTCGGTGAATGCTTGTTGTGGTATAGTCATCCTCTATAGGTTGCAACTCCTCTGGGAACTCCCTACGACTATAAAGACTTCTCTTGAGAGTTGGGAAGCACAGGTAGGAGATTGAAACCATCTTTGGTTGAAATCGGATTAACCTGTAACCTTGGTAACCTGACACGTTCTTGTCTATTCTAAAGTCCGTCTCTTCTGATATACGGCTATTCAAGAACTGATACGTTACTCAACAAGGTTGGAAAGGTAGCAACGCACGGCTGCACTCGGTGTTGTAAGACCTAGTTGGCTCCAGTTATATAAGTTCCTTAAGTGGTTCTTCGTGTATAATTGAGGTAGATTCGAATTGGGCATTGCTTACTTGGTTTGCGTGTCAGCCCCGATTCAAGAAGTAGATTTCCGTATGACCTGGATCTAACAATCCGAAGGAAGTCATCTTGTGTATGGTAAACTGATAGAGGACAGTTACACCATACGTCAACAGTTTGGTTGAAAAGCCAGTATTGCTGACACAAGCCTTTGGCATCGGTCAAAGCAACTCCTAGGCCTGTAACGGACGTCAGCTAGGGGAATCAAGTGCGTGACGATCTGTGGGGGATCCAGAGACGTAAGGAAGGCGACAGTAGCCAATTCGCTTGGAGGGCTTGAGTTGGTCTCTGCTACATCCCAGACCGAAGTCTTATAGTAGGCTAGTGTTTGTAGTCAGTTTGTACTGGGCGGTGTTCAAACTGGACGAGGTCCCGAGGTTTTTCTGCAAGGCAGTTTCCTCGTTAAAAAAACGTTTGGTGTCTTGTGTGCTTTTACTTTCCGCATTATAACTCTGATTTATAATTAAAGCACCAAGTAGTACGTTATTGCCTAACTGTCGAGATTACTCCAGTTAGAGGTTTGGATATTAATTTTTGAGATCGTCCAGACTTTAACCATAAGACTCTCGAGCCAAAACGAAAAGTTGGTAGTATTTCGGTACCCCTTCTTTTTCACTCATAGCATTTAATGAGATCTAGTACTTTAGCATTGTACTTTAAGAAAAATATATTTCAATAAATGAAAATATATTTCAATACATGTTAGCCAAAAATATTCAAAGCAAAAAATACTCAAAAGGTATATTTGGATATTTCATTAATTCGAAATATAGTGCTTACCAAATATGCTCCCTGGGAAAGAGGTCATTTCGAAAACGTGTCCTATTGTTTCGAAAATCTCCTTAAGGTATTATTAACTTTCAAATGTCGTCATTAGCTTTGATAATGTCGACATCACTTCCTAGGCTTTGATGGACGGGCCAGAACGATGCTAGGTGGAAGAGGGATCTGGTCCAACGTGGCTCAATGTTCCACATAAACGTATCATCACAGATGTGGACAAGCCTTGAGTGTTAAGCTTAAGTGAACATGTAGGTTCAATGGACATTCCAAATCATACAAAAAGATATACCAATAAGAGTACGATGTATGATTCTTCGAGTAATATCAAAATGTTGAATCTCCTGAAATCTGGATAAATGATCACGTTAATGATATCCAAGAATTCAAATCAAAGCTGAGAAACCAATTGAATATTTGATCAAGTAGTATATCCATACGAAGATCTAATCACGTACAATATTGATCAGAAATCATGTGTCTACTAACTAGAGCGACGAACCATATTTCTGACTATGAATCAAACCAACTTAGTTGTAGATTGAAGATGAACAAATTCAAACTTCAAACTGAGAATATCAAACTCATTAATTCGTTGAAGCACAAATCAAAATGGTAGAGTTTGAACTTCGAAAATATGCATTCTTAGATTAACCAATATTAGGTTTTGGAATCTACATTCTGTTTCGCAGAAACCAAATTAAGATTTCGGATCCTAAAGTTCATATATGACTGAAACCGAATTTAGGTTCCCAAAATCAAGATTCCATATGGCGAAACCAAAGTATGATTTCGAACTTTAGATTTTGTTGTAACAAAACCTTGGTTAAGGTTTTGAAACAAGAAACACATATTAATCTCGTCACAAATGTATGGTGTTGAACTTAACAAAACCATGTGGTCAAGGGACGTTTCAGTATCACACCTTTTTGTCTTTGACGCACAAGTTTATTTCCCGGTTCACATAAACCTTTAGGAAACCCCAAGGTCTACTAGACCTTTTAGAACTCACATGGTCAAGACACATGGGTATCCATTCTCAAGTCACTGTTAGCCAGCAAACATGTTTCGAACTCAAGTTCTCTCATTGGTCACAATTAAGTTTTGGACCGAATAGCTTATGGATACAAAAACCAGATTATGGTTTCAAATCAAAGTTAGTTTTACCAAAACCTACATTGAGGTTTCAAACTCTAAAAGTCCATAAGATGAGATAACATGAATATGGTTTCAAAATCTAAAAGTGTGATATGACATTATATAAGTTCATATGTAGAGAATCAAATAAATGATTCAGAAATTCAGTAATCAAAGCCAAACCATGATACAATATTCGAACTTAGGACAACAGTATATCGAGTCTACACAACATAAGTGTGAGTCACAATCCCGATTACATTTAGCACATACAAGTACGTACCTATCAATCCGACAGAGTCAAAATAGGTAAGTCGAGACACAATACTATGATGGATTAAATCTCGTAATACTACCGAGACAACATCACAACTGTTATTATCGAACTCGCAGGTTTTAGGAAAAACCTTATATTATTTAGAGATGGAGAAGAAAATAAAGCTCTAAGTAATGTGGCATGTCATAACTACAACAACAATATCGCAAGCGATAAAGTGAAGTTATATCTTAAGACACATTGATCACAAGTGATCAAGTCATAACGTAAAACTCAAGCATTAAGTTATGTTTTTGTCTTTTGTAGCACAAGTGTATAAGATAATGGAATCGCATTATTTTAGATTCACTAACCTCTTGAATTTGAGGACAAATGTCTTTGTTTGATCTTCAGTCTTCTTCAACTCTTCAAATAGTGATTCTAAGTCTATTTTGAATACTCTTAAGAGTTAAGCTGCCAACACACCTACTCTCAGACTTCGGACTAGCTGGTGCATACAATATGACCCTAGTACGACTATTATCAAAAAGATTTCCCTTTAATATTCTTACGCCTCAAACCACAGCAAGGTGGTCAAGCACATGTACTCATTTAAACAAACAGACGTCCTTTACTGTCTTGCCTAAGAGTTGCTCCACAGCCCGTCGTAAAGACTATTGCTACCCGACCTCCAATCGGACGACCTCCAAATAGCGGCAGGTCAAATCGCTAGATGATATCTTTGGAAACTTACAGATATTTCACCGAAGTCGTTTTACACCAAGAGCGAGGATAATTAAGTACTTGGTAATAAACCCCTTGAGATATCCAACAAGGTTTCTAAACCAAAACTCCCGGAAGAGCAACCTTGTCATCCCAGTTGGAATCAAGCAATATATGAATGCAGTACAATATGTATGACCGTGAAGAACAATGTACCTGCAAAAACAAATCCAATAACATCGATTTTGGTTCCACTCAATATCTATAATTTAGGCACACGAACCTAAAGCGGCTTGCTTTCAAGTCCAGGTTAATAGATAAAGAGTATGTTGTTATCACGACGATCTTGAGTGCCCTTATAGCAGAAGTGAATGAACTTAGAATAAACAAGATCGTAAGACTTTGATAGACGTGATAGAACAAAACACAAGTACAATACAAATAAGACTAGTAAACATAAACTAGTTTCCCGTGGCTTCTCGATCCCTAAGAGAAGACTCGCACTAATCCAGACCGAAAACAAAAGCTTAAAGGTAACTGAGAGAAAAAGTGAATAAACACAAGCTTACTTTTCCGAAGAATGAAACTTGGTAGAGGGACAAAGCTGTCAGTAGAGATACCACTCATATTTATAATGACTAAGGATTAGCTTTGAAATGAGCCTAACTTAATTTCGAAAATACAATTAAAACACATTCCATATCAATCCCAAAATTCCTCACATAGACTCATAGCATTTAATGAGATCTAATACTCTAGCATCTTACATTAATGAAAAAAGATATTCCATTAAATGTTTGGCCAAAAACATTCAAAGCAAATAATACTCAATAAGATATATTTGGATATTTTGTTAATTCGAAATATAATGCTTACCAAATATACTCCATGGGATAGAGTTCAATTCGAAATCCGTGTCCTCGGATTCGAAAATCATCTTATGGTATTATTAACTTACAAATGTCGTCATCAGCTTTGATAATGTCGACATTACTTCCTAGGCGTTGCTGGACAGGCCAGAACGATCCTAGGTGGAAGTGAGATGTGGTCCAACGTGGCTCAACGTGGTTTCAAAATCTACATTCTGTTTGCCAGAAACTAAATTTAGAATTTGGATCCTAAAGTTCATATATGACTGAAACCGAATTAAGGTTCCCAATCTAGATTCCATATAGCGAAATCAAATTAAGATTTCGAACTTTAGATTTTGTTTTAACAAAACCTTGGTTAAGGTTTCGAAACAAGAAACTCATATTATTTCTTAACAAATGTTGGGTGTCGAACTTGAGAGTCCATGTGGTCAAGAGACGTTTCAGCATCACACCTTTTTGTCCTTGATGCATAGGCTATATTTCCCGGTTCACATAAACCTTTAGGAAACCCCAGAGTCTTTATTATAGACCTTTTAGAACTCACATGGTCAAGACTCATTGGTCTCGATTCTCAAGTCACTGTTAGCCAGCTAACATATATAGTTTCAAATCAAGTTTTCTCATTGGTTACAACTTAGATTTAAGTTTTGGACCCAATAGCTTATGTATACAAAAACCAGATTAAGGTTTCGAAATCAAAGTTAGTTTTACCAAAACCTACATTGAGGTTTCGAACTCTGAAAGTCCATAAGTTGAGATAACAGGAATATGGTTTCGAAATCTAAAAGTATGATATGGCATTCTAGATGTTCATATGTAGAGAATCAAATAAATGATTCAGAACATCGGTAATCAAAGCCAAACCATGATATAGTATTCGAACTCAGAACATTAGTATATTGAGTCTACACAACATAAGTGTGAGTCACGATCTCTATTACATTTAACACATACAAGTATATACAAATCAATCCGACAAAGTCAGATAAAGTAAGTCGAGACACAATACTGTGATGAATTAAATATCGTAAGGCTACAGAGACAACATCTCAACTGCTATATCCAACTCGCAGGTTTTAGGAAAAACCTTATATCACTTAGAGCGTAGAAGAAAAGAAATCTCTAAGCAATATGGAACGTCATAACTACAACAACAATATCGCAAGCGATAAAGTGAACTTATATCTTAAGACACACTGATCACAAGTGATCAAGTCATAAAGTAAAGCTCAAGCATTAAGTTATCTTTTTGTCTTTTGTAGCACAAGTGTAAAAAGATAATGGAATCTCGTTATTTAGATTCACTAACCTCTTGAATGTGAAGCCGGATGTCTTCGTTTGATCTTCAGTCTTCTTCAACTCTTATAATAGTGATTCTAATCCTACCAAAACCTTCCACAACTTAAAGGTAACTTAATGAAGTCTTTACCTAATGTGTGTTGCAAGCGGTCGAGTTTTGATCACTAAATTTGACACTTAGTGAGGTTGACCGAGCCATGCTCTAACAGTTTCCCTCACCCGTATAGAGATGTTGGGACCAGCCATGGGTGTTCCTACTGAGTGGTTTCTCGCTGATTCCCGCTGTGGGGCGAGGCCAATCTCCGCGCCGTTTCTTCACCCAATCGGACTGTTGGGACCGGTAATTTCTATACCAAGTTGTTTCTCGCTGATTCCCGCAGTGGGGCGAGACTGATCTTGGTGTCGTTTCCCTCACTCGTCAAGGAGGTGTTGGCATCGGAAATGTCTATCTGGTTGTCGTTTCTCGATGAATCCCGCAGTGGGGCGAGACCGATCCCAGTGCCATTTCCCTCACCCGCTGAGGGGTTGTTGCGGTCGGGAAAGTGTTTTCTTGCTCTGTATTTTTGATAAAAGATTATTTATTGCTTCTCTGATTACTACCCATGTGTACAAATGAAGGAATTTCTAATAGTAATGAATAGTTTCGAGGGGAAGAAGCGCTTTTGCTATTTAGGCGTGGTACACCTTCATCCATTTTCCGTTGATTGGTGCCTTTACATTTTTTTCTATTCATTCTTTTTAGTTTTTAGTAGCCGCTCTCCACAGCTTTCTGGATGAGGAATGGTCCCTCCCAGTTGGTGGCAAATTTTCCTGCACTATCATTTCTTTGGACTTGTGTGCATATATTTAATACCATAGCACCTATTTTGAAGTTTCTTGGTACGAATTCTCCGTGTATTCTTTCTAAGACTATGAAAGTCGAAAATGATGCTCGAGATGACTCGAGAAAGGATTTCGAGGGTGGCTCGAATGTTGAATAGGAATCTAAAGGTGATATCGAAGGTTCTAAGGCAGGAAGTTTTAAAGATACTGGTAAGGGGAGTACTGAAGGTGGTAGGGAGGGAACTATCAAAACCAGTGTTGAAGTTGATTATAAGGGGAAATGTTCTTTATTTGAGGAGTCCCTGCTGGAATATAGTGAAGAGGAGAGTTATGAGTAAGAAAGGGAGAGAGTGCCTTCATGTGGAGAACCCTATGGGCAACGCGAGCAAACTTACGAGGAGTACTTATAAGTTAGGGAGATTACAGTCAGGTTAATGAAGGAATTTGGTGAAGCCCCTTATCGAGATGTTTCTTCTGACGCTCCTTCCGATGCTTCTTAGAAGATTTTTAACTTTTACCCCCTCTTACTCCGCTTACCATTCCCATGAATGTAAGCTAATTAGCTGCCTCGGGGTTCCATCTGCTTTAATGGAAAATGTTAATCCCATTTATTATCCCCGCGACGCCTCAAAATACAGGTCCCAGCGGTCACAATGATAGTGGGTCCAAATGCCTCTAGCTTATGTAGCTTCGATGCAAAGTACCCACCGCTAACGAGGTGTCTTGTGGGTCTATGACTATGTCATGTAGCTCGTAGGGCCCTTACGGCTACATGTACCTCAGCTCTTATGCCTAACGTTGTGGAACTTTTTTATATTTGGCATCAGGGCCTTGGCGTCAAGGCCTTTAATTTCATTGCGTCAAGGCACTAGGGGAGATATGGCACCATGGCATGTTCGTTTATATGACATCGAGGCCTTAGGAGATGTGGCATCGTGGCCTGTTTGTTTATATGGCATCGAGGCCTTTAGGAGATGTGCCTAATCAGGTAGGACTTTTTGCCTAATCAAATAGGATATAGAGTTTGATTCGATATATAATAGGTCAAGCTGCTTCTTTATTTATTCTTGTAAAAACCAAGTTGTTTTGATTACATTCGGAGTTTAATTAAGGTGCCTAAAACACTTTCCTTCGACTGGAGTGCTTAATAGATATCCCTCGAGGTTGATTAAACTGTAGGTATCATTTCCAATGCCTTCTCGATGGAGTACGGGCCTGTCCAGAAGGGTTCTTTCTCGGTGACCTCTTTGTTGCCTTCGATGTTGTGCGATTTTACCTCACTTACTACTTTCTTTGAAGATGTTGATGCACTGCTTTGCTTATTTCTTATTAACATGAATTGCTTCCTACTTTTGTACCATGGACTTCTTCCTAGCTGAGCAAGCTCCGTTGCTGAGTGCGATGATGAAGATAATGACCTTGTGTTATTTATTCAACAAATGAGAAGAGTTCTGAGAGGTAGGAAGAAAAGGTACAATAACCTACCTCAACCAAAAGCAAAGATTGGGATAATGACAATGAGCCACAATGTTTGAAATGTCTTGGATTAGGTCACATGTCTCCCGAATGTCCAAATAAAGACTATTGTGGAAAAGTCAAAGCTTTTGATGCTACATAAAAGCAAAATCCTGTAAAAGAGAATGCTCGAAACATGACTCTCTTTGTTGTACATCAGGAAAGTTCCCCACCAAGTCCTGATAATAAGAATTCAGTAATGAGTTCTATCTCTCTAAAGAACAAAGGGTACTTGGTTACCAAGTTACTTGAAGAAAGATGTCGAATTCTTGAACAAGAAAAGGAAGAACTAAGTAGAAAACTTTCTTCGACACTTTATCGGGTACAATTGTTAAAAAGAGATAAAATTGGGATTCAGATCTCCTCAAGAAATTGAGCGAAGGCATTAATACCCAATGCCTTAAGATCAAGAAACCCAACCTGGAAAAGAAGAAACCTTCTCAGACAAAATCTACGTTTGATACTTCTAAGAAGTTAAAGTCAGGAAGGAGCAATTCTCCACAGAAAAGTGGCAGAAATTATCAAAAGGAACATTCATCCAGACTCAAAGAATGTAGCCATGAGAAAAACAGGTAATCCTGTGAAATCTCATAAAAAATTGGTTGAAAACAACCTGAGAGAAGAAATTCTTTCAAGAATCCGGTACAAGTATGGGTTGAAAAAGGGAAAAAAGAGTCTTGTACTTTTTATCTTGTAAATCAAAGAGCTAGTCAAATTCCATATCAAAACTCTTATCACACCACAAGTGGTATAGGAGGAAAACCGAGGAATAAAGGTGTAAAATCAAGCTCCAACACTGATAACACCTTGAAAAATAGCAGAAAACGAAAGAAACTGTTGTCGTTGTCACCAAGGACTTCAGTATCCTCCTCTCATTAAAGTCCTATACGCAGTTCTTTTGTTAAGTTAATCCTGATAACAATAGAAACACTGCATAAGGATTTAGGGAGTCTGTAAAGGGGAAAATCAGACAGAAATTCTGTCAGATTAAAAGGCCGTACGGTTCACGAACCGCTCGGAGAGTTTCTGCTATTCCAGAGTCATGATTGATGTTTATCTTTAAAGGAGAGATTTTATCTCATGAAAAACCTTTAGTCTGAATCCTTTAAATCTCTGATTTGATAATCAAAAAGATTACATCAAGATGACAGACTCTGGAGGAAAACGAGAAGAAACTTGGACAATTGTCTTCCCAAACAAGAGGATTCGCATAGAATCATCTGATAATGAAGCCAGCCATACTTATGTACAGAATATTACAGAAAGAAAGGAAATTCATCTAGATGAAAAGATGGATGAAGTACTTGAACAACTCAAATACTTTGCTGGTGAGATGGGTACTCTCGCAAATCATGTGAATACTAGCCTCCATGATCAAATTAAGAGAGTTGGAACCATTGAAGAACAACTTGGTACCTTGATAACCTCAAGCAATAAGTCTGTTCTTTCAATCAGATTAGTTGATTCCTTGTGAGAACTTGTTCTTACTTTTGCCTAAGGAATATAATCTATATCTAAAAGTAGTTTGCCTTTTCATGCTTTTTAGAGTTTTTCAGCATGTACCACTTTATTCATTAATAGAAGTTCTTTTTAGATGATTATTAATGATGTTTGCAATACTTGATTTGTCTACCTCAATCTTATTGCAACACATAGCTTTTTCCATTACCTCGGTAGTGATGCAAAGTTATGCTTTTTCTCACGATCAAGAAACTTTTGATTGTATGATTTTTAGGGTTTTCACAAACTCGGAATCATATACTCTTTTCCAAAAATTTGGCAAAGAGAAAGAGATTATAAACAAAGGAATACTGGATAACATTAAAATTGTTTTGTCCATGTTAGGCTTTGAAAGTTATTCTTTATTGAATAACACCACATGGGGGAGAGTTCTTAATTGAACTTGCGCTTAATAACAAATCTTTTTGGGGAGCGTGGTTGTGGAATATTAGGAGAAAAGTGTATCTATATTTCTCCAAAAGATGAGAACTCAGGAATCTTCGTTCAGATTTCCTAGTTATACCATCTTAAACTTGGTATGCGAGTACTTAGCTTAACCTATTCCATAGGTTTATGAAACCCTAGTCTCGAACTACTTTGTCATATTTTTGTGACAAATAGGGGGAGAATACATAAGGTTCTTGTTATTGTGGTGCATAACCATAAGGGGAGAACATCATGTGCTTACTTGCTGTACTTTTTCAAAGTATCAAGTAAGGGGGAGTAATTAAGCTGAGAAGAAGCTTCATACCAGGAATGAGTAGAATCACTTTAAAAGTTTTGATGCACAGACTTTAAAGTTTGCTCAGATTCTTACTCTTTCCACAAACAACATGTGGGATTAGAATATTAACCCATGTAAGCTTGAGCGTACCTTCGTGGTTGTTTGAGCTGGATATGTTGTAGGTGTTGTATACGAATTCATCGACAAGAGTTAAACGAACACATCAAGACTCAAGGTAGAAGTTGAACAATTCAAGAAATCAAGATACATCTGGTTAGTACTTAATTTATATCTTTTGAATCCATATGTAAATTGGTTTTGTCACTAAAATTGACAAAAGAGGAGATTGTTAGGGCATTGTCTGGTCAAACCCACTAGCGTTGGTATGTCAAGCTGGTTGTCAGTTTTAGGTGTCAAAACACAATTCTTGATTTAGCCTACTATAGTTTAGATTTCAGAATTGGGATATAGACTAAGTAGTAGAGACCTTGAAGATGAAGACTGTGAAGACAAAGAAGACATAAATTATTCTTCATCGAAAAAAGGTTAGTATGGCTTTTATGGAAATTCTTCTATTCTACTTACTCTATCTTTCGAAATAGTCGGCTAATTTAGTAGAGATACTAATAGTGATTGAGATCATGTTCTTGTCTACATGACCATGTGTTATGTTGGTATTTGTTCCCACGAATACTAAGTTTACAAAAATGCATGAGATAGATTTGATACCATTTGTCCATTGCAATGGTTTGCTTGCAAATCACCTGTTGGATATGGGTGAATCTAAAGGAGTACTCTTGAGCAAGAGTTCAGTGAATTATAGATGAGGGCGTCTAACACGTCTAAGTACTGGCCCAGTCCAAAACTTCCAGCGGATCCAAGTTAAACCCTAATCTGAATAACGACGGTTCCCGAAACGGTTCGTGAACAGTGACTAGGGAATTTTTCATGAGTTCCAAATCGTCAATTTTTCCACGTACTAGTACGTGAACGTCAGATTCGATACATTTGGTCGTGATTCAGATGGACGGTTTGCGAACCGGCCAAAGTGAATATCCTCTGGGATTTTCACACAGGTTAAACTCTGACTCCTTTATCTCTTAATTGGACTTGGTTATCACGAAATATCTTATGTGGTCCATCTAACGGTTCTCAATGTGTCAATAAGATAAAGATTATCTCTGGTCTATTCGATATCATTCTTGAAGTGTTTTTGAGCTAACAAAACACTTGGCAGATAAATGATAAAGATTTCCAATTGAGATAAATCTAGGTTTTCTTGGTTTGCAAGTTAGGGTTTCCTAAACTTGTGGAACAAGTAACTAGTTGCTTTATTCCAAAGAAACCTATCTTGTTGAGTGCTATAAATAGAGGTGTCTAAGGACGAAAACCGCAAGCATCAAGCATACGTGAAGATTCTCTGTGTAATTGATCGTAAACTCTTTTCACTTCGGTGAATGCCTTTTGTGGTATAGTCATCCTCTATTAGGTAGCAGTTCCTCTGTGGGAATTACCTAACGACTATAAAGACTTCTCTTGAGAGTTGGGAAGCACAGGTAGATTGAGACCTTAGTGGTTGAAATCGGAGTAACATGTAACCTTGGTAACCTGATCACGTTCTTGTCTATTGTACGGTCCTTCTCTTCTGATATAAGGCCATTCAAGAACTGATACGTTACACACAGGGTTGAAAGGAAGCAACGCACGGCTGCACTCGGTGTTGTAAGACCTAGTTAGCTCCAGTTGTATAAGTTTCTTAAGTGATTCTTCTTTTACAACTGAGGTATAGACAAGTTAGGCATAGTTTACTCGGTTTACTTGTCAGCCCCCGCTTGTAAGTAGATTTCCGTATGACCTGGAGAAATCCGAAGGAAGTCACTTTGTGTATGTCAAACTGATAGAGGACAGTTCAAACACACATTTGATAATTGAGGTTGCAAAGCCGGAATATTGACACAAGCCTTTAACAGGGGTTAAAGCAACTCCTAGGCCTGTAAAGGACGTCAGCTAAGGGAATCAAGTGTGTGAAGATCTGTGGGGGATCTAGAGACGTAAGGAGTGCGACAGTAGCCAGTTTTCTTGGAGGGTTGGAATCGGTCTCTGCTACATCCCAGACCGAAGTCTTATAGTAGGCTAGTGTTTCTAAACAATTTGTACTGTGCGGTGTTCAATCTGGACGAGGTCCCGAGGTTTTTCTACAGGTCGTAGTTTCCTCGTTAAAAAAATCTCGGGTGTCTTGTGTGCTTTACTTTCCTCATTATATTATCTTATTATATAATTAAAGCAAAAAAAAGAAGTACGTTATTATAAACCTGATCGTTGTCCTCAATCCATCCCTTGGATTTACCAAGACCCTGTCTTGTGTTGGACTGATCCTTGTGATCCAAACTCAGGTTAACAAATCTGGATATTGATTTTTGAGATCGTCCAGATCTGACCATAAGTCTCACGAGCCCAAACGAAAAGTTGATTTTGGTACCCCTGTTTTTTCACCTTGAGCCACTTGTTCTCTGATTTCCTTGTTTGCAATTCGTTCTTTTTGGTTGCAGTTCCTGAAGTGTTTCGATATTCTTCGAGAACAATTTTCGTATAGTGGGTGACCCTTATCGAGTGCATTTAGGTAAGCTCTGACTTTATCTTTCTCTGTGGCGCCATTTCCCACTTCCACGCATTGTGCGGTCCATCTTTTTGTTAAGATTTTAGTGGATTCCTTTGGTTTTACCCTTACGATGAATAGTTTCTCTACTCCAGGTTTCGATGAGCTGTTGTATAAAGTATGGAGCTAGAAAACCTTTGAGATTGAGCATACTGGTAAACTGTCATACCAAGATAAGGCTTCTCCTTTCAAACTTGATGGGAAATACTTGCAGAGCACTTCATCCTTGTCGTCTCAAGCTAGGAATTGTATTTGGTACATTTTGATGTGATGAGTGGCATCTCCATTTCCATTGAAGACAGAGTTAAAGACTGGCATAGTGCATTTGACTGGAATTGAATTTTGTTAAAAGTTCGAAGCTTAATGGTGATCTGTTTACTTCGCTAATGGCTTGTTTTAGCTTCACATTTGAAGATGGGTGTACTTTATTGTCTATGAGATATGATCGCATGGCCTTGATCTCTTCCATCATGACCTTCTGCAGTGCAGCTGCTTCGGCGTCCTTTCGCGCTTGTTCGTTCTCATATACTAGGTGTATGTTATTACCCCTTGATCGGATGCTTGGCTCGATACGGTGGCTCGATGCCTCACCCTTATGCTTTGTAGAGTTTCTGCGTTCTTCAGTGTATCTTCTTGATGAAGAATGACGCTTGGAATGCGAATTTTGGTGGGAGTGGCCTTCACTGCTTCGCTTGTAGTTTGACGCCGATTTTTCTGCTGTTTTTTTGTTTGCTTCTAGTAATTGCGGCTTAAGTTTTCTGATTTTCCTGTTCTTTCTTATTAGCTTTTTGAATTACGCAGCCCTTACGGTTTCTTCCTTAGTTGGTTGGTGTATTTGTACCATGACATCGGGCCTTTCCTCTTCTACATCTTATTCTTCTTCGACCTCATGAATTTGTTGCTCTGGAAATCCTTCACCATCAGGTCCTAGGTCTTCGATGAGCACTTCGTCCTCGTTTACTTGTTCCCTTTGCTGTATTGTACATACTTCTATTTCGTTGGAGAGTTCTATGCTGGTTGACAGCTTGCTGTTTGGTCTCGAAGAGCCTGTTCCTTGTCTCGATGAGCCTATTCCCTGCCTCGGCATCAGGTTGGACTTCGATGTCATAGCGACAATAGCCTGAAAAAAAAACAAACCAGTGAGGTCCATGGCGGCTACCGCAGTGTACTATGGGTCTAACGTGTATCCTGACAGTTATGGCAGCGTCTGGCATATGGAATTTTAGGGGAATTTGATGCGTACGACCCAATGAAAATTTTGCTACTGTGACTCTTTGTAACTGCTTTTCCATATCACCCTGAATTTCCTGGATCTACCTTCCAAAAATGGAGGTTCTAGAAAATCCACTTTCCTTCAAATTTTCAAAAAGGGATACGATAAATCTGAGAATAATCTACTTTCCTGATATAACTAAGAAAAGCCCTATAATATCCCTAAACAGGTTTTAGTGTTATGAATCGTGTACAGAGTTGTAAGGGTGTTTTATGGAAGTTATTAGAATAACGGATTCAAAAATCAAAATACTACAGAGTTCTAAGGGTGTTCCTTTAAGGAATCTAAGCTTTGAAACACAGAGATCTAGTCAAGAGCAAAACGTTTTTCTCCGATAAAGATTTCACAAAAGCAGTGCAAAAGGATTTTGTCAAATCTCGAGGAAAATGGGTTTTCAATTCGGAATCTGTTATTTAAATTTACAGCAAATACCCTTAAAATCTCATACATGCTTCATGTTGTAGAAATTAGTTCAGGGTTATTTTAGGGTTTCTCTACCAAATCTATATCGGGAAAGTAGTTTTGTAACTTTCAGATCCACCAGTGTCCTTTCCGAGAAAAGTCAGGGAAGGATTTCCAGAACCTCCATATTTGGAAGGTAGAGCTGGACAAGCCAAACCGGTTAGAGGGAACACAAAAAGATATTTTAGACTAGAAATCTCATTGGATCGTACACATACAATCCTCCCTAAAATCTAGCATGTCAGAATCAGTTACAACTGTTAGGGTGCATGTCAGACCCATAGTACATTGCGATAGCCGCCTTGGACCTCACGGGTTTGTTACTTTTTGCAGGTTACTGTCATCATGGCTTCGAAGTCAAATCAGATGCCGAGACAAGGAATATGCTCATCGAGACAAGGGACAGGCTCTTCGAGGCACAACACTTGGTTATCAACTAGTAAAGGACTATCATCAGAAATAACAACAAGTACAGTCCAGCATAGGGAGCAAGTAAACGAAGACAAAGTACTAGTAGAAGATCTGAGACCAGAGGGAGAAGGATTTCCAGAGGAGGACGAGCTGCCATAACAACAAATTCACGAAGTAGAGGAGAAAGATGACGACGAAGAAGAAATCCCAAACGAAGTAATCCAAGCACATCAGCCAACTGAGGAAGAAACCATGAGGGCTGCACAATTCAGGAAGCTAATGAGGAAAAATCGAAAAATAAGAAAGCTCAAACAACAGCTAGCCGAAGAAAATAAGAAAGTTGCCGAGAAATCAGCTTCGAAATACAAACGAAGCGTTGAAGGGAACTCTCGTCCCCATGGAAATTCACACTCCAAACGACCTCCCATATCGAGAAACAATACTGAGACATATAGACACCTAGAGGAGCGTGAAAGGGAGGTATCGATCCGACGCATCGAGCCAAGCATACGACCAAGAGGCAACAACATACAATTGATATACGAGAGCGAACAAGCGAGAAAGGATGCCGAGACTATGGCACTGCAAAAAGTCATGATGGAGCAAATCAAGTCAATGCAGGCAGAGCTCTTCGATAACAGAATCTAATCAACTGGCAAGGTAAAGTTGAACCAAGCAATTAACGAAGTCAACCTCTCTCCATTAAGTCCAGAACTACTAAGCAAGTCCATACCAGTGAAATGTACCATGCCAGTTTTTAACTTTGTCTTTGATGGAACAGGAGATGCGACCCTCCAAATCAAAATGTACCAAACATTATTCCTAGCTTGGGCGGACAAGGATGAGGTTCTCTGCAAGTATTTCCCATCCAGCTTGAAGGGAGAGGCTTTAGCCTGGTATGATAGTCCACCAGCAAGCTCAATTTCATCTTTCGAGGAGTTATCCATAGTCTTCATACTACATTTCCTTTACAACAATTCATCAAAGCACGACGTAAAGAAACTTTCCAGTCTCAAGGTAAGTCCCAAAGAATCTATCAAGAGTTTGACCGAGATATGGACGGTGCAATGCGTAGAAGTCGAAAATGGGGCCTCGGAAAAGGACAAAGTATGAGCATACTTGAATGTAATTGACAAGGATCATCCACTGTATGACAAGCTCTTATCCAAGAACGTAGAAACATTGCAAGATCTTCGAAAATATCAAAGGGAGCGAATCACGCTGGAAGATATCAAAGAACAAGCAGCCCTAGGCAAATAAACCATCTCGAAACAGGTACACTCGATAAAAAACTTATCATTAGAGGAGCGAGATCATACCATGAATAATCAAGGTCAATTCACATTGAGGACAATGTAGAGCCAGGATCAGTGCAGGATCAGTGCAGGAGCAGCCATTTGAGTTCATGCGAGATTTACTGAAGCACCGAAGACCTTAGACTCGAGGCAGCCATTTCACAACAGCTGAAGATTACTACCGCAGGCAGAATTTACAATAAGGGCTGCCACCTCCTTTAAACACAGAAAATCAATTGTTCTTCGACAGCCAAGTTCTTTCTCACAACCAGAGCTACATCCAACTATTGCCGCCAGTTCCAACCAAGTCCATTATGACCAAGCCACTGCACCTGCCAAACCAAGCTATGGTCCGATGCTCATTGCCAAAGATTACTCGAGACTCAAGAAATTTACAAGGAGAAGGAGTTCAGTTTATGCCAGAAAACACAGAAGAAGAACTACTGCCGCTGTTGATTCTGAGTAATTACAGGTGGGAATGAAGAAATTAAGAAGAATTACAGATTGGGTTTGTGATGGATTGGAACTTAGCAGAAAGATGATGAGTTTTATAAGGGTTTTGGGTTCAGTTTTACACGAGAAGAAGAGAGAAGAATGTGTTGTTTTCTGTTGGGTAATGGCTGAATGAATTGGGTTCAACAATGCAGTCGGAAAATGAATGGGTTTCTTTCAATTGATGAATGTATTGCAGGGAAGGAGATATAGAGATTAGAAAGAAACAGACAGGATTGATTCAGAGCAGCACCAGAAAATGCCTACAAGTTGCTTGTTGAAATGCCTGATCAAGCAATTTCTCTTGTTGTTGTTTTAGTTGCTGTCAACAGGTCACCAGGAGCAAGCCAGTTTGTTTTGGTCACCTGCAACCATGGGTCTGATGGTTTCTTGGCAGGGATACGGAAGGTATGGTATGTAAAGAAATATTGGGTCTGAGATGATGCGGATTTGGCAACAGATTTGGCAAGTGTTTGAGGCAGAGAAGTCAGGCAGTTTTGCAAGGATTTTAGACTGAGTTAAGTCCAGTTAGGCCATGTATGCTGCGAGTCTGTGTGAAGGGTTAGAACAGGAATCTGAAGGCACGAAAGACAAGGTTCTGGTGGAGTTTTGGAACGTCTGTCAGCAGCAGTTATGGTTCACTGAACCAAGCTCCTTACCACCAGTTAACCATGGGCTAGTGTGAGTGTTTGCCATCAGCCTTGTGTTTGTGATATACGCCAGATTATGGGAAGAGAAGAAGGTTCTGAATACGACTCTGACAGGGAAGTTGGGTGCGAGTTTGGGTCATATTTGGAAAGATTTGGAGCCTGGAAATCAGCAGAAAAAGGGAACCATCGCCGCTGATTCTGTGATGAATGGTGGCAGATTAAAGAGCTTTTTTTTAGAGATTAAGATACTGAGTTTCCATGGGAATTAAGTTTGCTATCAAGTCGGCAAGAAGGAGCTATAAAGAGACAGAACTAGGGCATCAGAAGAAGGCATCTCATACCATCTCTCGACTGCCATCTTTCCACCACAGTTTGCACCACCCAGAGAGGAGATTTGCTCCTCTCTTATCACCATCACCATATCATCACCTGCATCAGCTTTGCATCCACCACAACAGATCCATCACCACCTGCACCTTCTTCCACCACCACTGCATACATCACGACCGCATCCAACACTTCGCCGCAGCAGCAACAACTTGAGTTCCAGCAGTTCTACCATCTAGCAGTTTCCACCACCACCAGCAGTTCCACCACGACGTCACCACCACCAAGTCGCTCAATCCACCACCATAAGGAGCTTGAGGAGTTGTTCGCAACACTACCACCAGTCACAATTGGATTTGTTTTCTTCACTTTGAACTCCTCTTTTGAATTTATTGTTGAGAACATGAATTCTTTTTGTAGCTAAATTTCTTGTTTGGTTTAGGATGATTTTGAAACTATTTTGATTTGAGTCTTTATACAAGTAACTCTTTCTTTTAATTATTGTGTTATTGTTTATCTTCTACGGTGTTTATAACCATGGATTGCTTGCTTAATATTTAAGTGCACATTGAATGGATTGCTAGTAATACTAATGCTAGATTATTGAGCCTCAATCCGTAATTGTTGAGGTGATTTATCACAAGTAGCATAACATTAACGTTGCGGAGGGATTCCGTGGACAATAGTGTGTAGATGATAACCCTAAATTCACATGTCGAGCTTATGCACATGTGGTTAGGATCAATCCAACTCATAGAACATATCGGTTAGTTTCGTTACACTTTGAGAGCTTATTCAAAGTGGCTTGATTGACTAGGATTTTGTGGAGAACTTATTCTACAAAGTTATTTTGGAGTCCATATAGACTTGTTGAGCTTATAACATGTCTAGGATTGTTAGTAAACGTATTTTTGAAGAGGATTGTGCTAGTGTGATTAATTTGATTCATATTCAATAGTGGATATTGATTCCTCAACCATTCTCATCTCATACTTGTTTCATTATCTTGCATTCATTCATTCAGAACATTAGGTCAACAACTTAGCTCTCTCCCTCAGGAACGAACCTGCTTATCCAATACTATTATTTAGTTTAGAAAAGTAAGGAATATATTTTTGTGTGAGTTCGGCACTCATCAAAATTGGCGCCGCTGCCGGGGAGCGGTAGTCAAGTTGTTATTTGATTTTCTGTTTTGCATTTGTTTTTTATTTTCTTGCATTCGCATTCATTATTTCTTTCACTAATTCAGCGTATCAGAATCTTATTTCAGGTACAATTCGATCGTGATGTTTCCGTTTGGGAGTAACACGTATGATTCACAAGAACAAACATACAATGGTAATCAATTCGATTCACATTCTCATTCCACTGTAAGTAGAAAAGAACCCACTTTGAGGGAATTTTTTGAAAAGCAATAGAATGATTCTTTTGAAAAGCAATACAATGATTCCTTTATTCCCTTACAAAGTCCTTATAACATTGATGAAGTTATTTCAAATCTGGATCATTATAAAGATCCTTCGCCTATTCAAAAGGTAGAGTTTTGGAATACTTCAAGACCTTGTGATAATTCTCATACATTCCAGCCACCTTATGGCGGGTTTGTGAGTGAAAGATCACAAGGATGGGACGATTGTTATGCTTTTAATCAGTTTTCATCTAGACATGTGCAGATGTTTGAAGAACAGTCTTCAGATCAGAAATTGCTTGAGATTGCGGTTGAATCTTCAATTCCCGTGATACAAGAGCTGCTCCAAGCAACAAAGCGATTTTCTGATTTTCAGTTGAGCTTTAATGAATCTATCCAAGAGGTTCAAAGGAATATAGACAACATCAAAACAGGAATGGATCAAATTCGTGCAGAAATGGACAATAATTTGATTAATGATGGTGATGATGATTTCGTTGAACAACCTTTGATTGATGACGATAGTGTGGCTATTTCAACTCATGATTTTAATGATCATTCTCCTATTCAAAAGGAAGAAGTTGAGTCGAGAAACACTAGAGTTATTAATGGTAAAACCTATGTCGTTTACATAAGTGATGACGATTATGACTTCTTTGTGAAAGCTGCCACTGATTCAGAGATAGTGGACACTTTAGAAGATAAGGTTTATGATGATTTATGTGGAGCAGATTTTGATTCTGATGAAGACTTGCCTGTCGAAGAAACTGATGAGGAATGGGTTAATAAATGTTTGAATGAGAATGATGATGCTTGTGATATAAAAGAATCAATAGAATTTTTCAGAAGAACCGAGGATCCCGTGCTACATGAGATTGTGCAAGGTTTGTCTAACCCTTTACATGAATCTCTACTTCTTGATGATCCTCCCAAATTGGAAGTGGTTTTTACACCAATTTTTAAGAAGATACCTAATTTGGGTCTTGAATTATGTGCTTCGAAAGTTCTAACTGAATTTCTTGCAGCCAAGTATCCACCATTGATGTTTGTATCTAGCGCCGTGCAGGTTTCCACAGAAATTCCTTCCACTTTTGATTCCTATACACTTTCGGGTGTAGAAAGAGCCAAGTGTGGGGGTGAGTTTTATGTGATGATGGTTTCACTACTCATGTGTTATACTAATGTTTTTGTGAGACTATTATTAGAATTGCAGATTGTTTTCTGGACGGATCCGCAAATCTTTAGATTGTTGGTTTATGGTGAAACCAACTTATTACGTCAAGCTAAGGACGTTAAACGAGGCGCTGGTTGGGAGGCAACCCAATGATTGTGCTTAATGGGAGTCAACCCATTCGATTTCGCTTGGTGGGAGTCAACCCACCGGATTTCTACCTACACTTGAATTCCATTGGATGAGTCAATTCACATTGAGGACAATGTAGAGTTTAAGTGTGGGGGAGAGGTAAGTTCTTTGTTCTCTCTCTCTATTTCTCTCTCTCAAAAAAAATAAATGGCGAAAAACAGAACTGCCAAGGCGAAAAACAGAACTGCCGAAAAGAAAAATATGGCGAAAAACAGAACTGCCAAGGCGAAAAACAGAACTGCCGAAAAAAAAAAATCAAAAAAAAAATCAGAAAAAAAGGGGTGAAAAACAGAACAGCCCTGGAAAAAAAAAAAATGAAAAAGAAAAAAAAAACAAAAAAAAAAAAAAAAACGAAAAAAAGAAAGAAAGAAAGAGAGATTTATGAAGAATTGTGAATTTGTGGTGTTTTGTGGTGAAGTTATCTTGGTTTGAATTGAATTGAAGACATTGTTGTGGCTAATTGAGTTGATGTGTTATGAGCTTATAGAGATCATTTTGAAGATAACAAGGAGAAGATACAATAACTCAATATGGTGGAAGATTTTTGTCGAAGATTGTCAAGAGAAACATCGAAAAAAGATCCAAGGGAGGTTGATGCTTGTCTTATTATTGATTGCTGATTTTGTGACTTTTGTGGGTGTGCGAAGCATTGAGGAGATCAAATTTCATGCCTAAGAAACAAAGAAGAATCCAAGAACTACATGGAGAATGGGTGCAAGTCGGTGAAGCTATGGTTATGATTTCAAGCTAAAATTTATGAAGAAAGAGAGGTATGTAACCGACTTGCTATGATTACATTGATAATTTCAGTTTTGGATATATGGGGTTTGAGGATTTTAGATGCAAGCAAGAACCATGCATAATCAGTTGAAGACTCGAAGACAATACTATTTTGGAGCAAGAAGAACAAGTGCAAACAAGGTGTTATACTCATGTCGTTGGAGCAAGCAAGAATCAATCCTAAGAAGAAAAAGAAGCTCACACTTAAGAGAAGACGAATACAAGAATATTTGCTAGTCGAAGCCGTGCATGAGAAGACAAACTTGCTACTAGATGGAGTTGCAATCTAAAGTTAGAAGAAGAAACTTGTTGCAAGCTTTAATTACACCATTTCCTCACGGATTTGTTGTGTTTGGAGTTTGCTTGAGGACAAGCAAAGACTAAGTGTGGGGGAATTTGTTAGGTGCTCAAAACACCTATTCAAGAGTACCTTATTCATACACTTATGTCTAGCTAATGCCTCATAAATTGGCTATTTCACGTTGTTTTCTATTTTGCAGGTACAATGGCTTTGAGCCACAAAAAGAAAGCAAAAAGAAGTGCAAAACAAGAAGAAATTTACTGGGGCAGCTTTGCAGTCACGTAAACGTTAAGCGATGGTCATTGTTAAGGGGCAACTAGCTGGAAAGATCACTGGAGGCAACCAGGATCAGTGCAGGAGCAGCCATTTGAGTTCAGGCGAGATTTACT
>JAJJMA010214230.1:6089-19783 GCA_023529015.1 Papaver nudicaule | reverse complement strand
GCTGCACTGAACCTTCAACTTCAAGATCACAAGAAATGCCAAACCAGTATTGAAGGCCTTGAAAGTAAGGTGAAGTATTTGGGAAAAATCCAAAGCGGACTTCAGGCTGATTTGAGTCAAGCTCAGAAAGATCTCCAAGCTAAGGATATCAAACATAAGGAACAACTTCTTCTCATGGACTTCATCGCCGTTCAGGAGTATGTGAATGAAGAATATCCCAAGCTTAAACTGGAGATACCTGCCAAGTATGTCATTGTTCCTCAATCTTCCGCCGTAAAAGAGGTTGTGGATTGTGAACAAGATGGCGAGGGGTCCGGATCTAGCGGCGAGGAGGATGTTGAAGAAGAAGAAGATGTGGTCCATGAAGAAGATGAGGAAGAAGAGGAGGAAGAGGATGAAGAAGCGGAGGAGGAAGAAAATGTAAAGGGGCAGGATGAAAACACCGGCAGTGGCCAGCCTGTTGGTGGAGAGAGGACTCATGATGGCGAGAACCAGACTGCTCCATAAACTTGAAAGAGAATCGGCGACTTCTCTTTACACTTTCTTTTTGTGCCTCTGCAACTTCTTTGTTTTGTAATGAACAATCTCTCTTTTTTTTTTTGTTAAGGCGGATATTTTTGCTCTTTTCCGTCTTTATTATCGCCATGTAGGGATATTACCTTTAACTTTTTGCCATGGATTATCTTTCGTTTAAATGCTGCCTTTTGAACAATCTTCTATCGTATTTGCTTCAATTTGCCTTCAAAGTCTTGACTTGCCATTGAGTGAAGTCCTGGTCCTGTACAGCCAACAATTTCTCAGAGCGACAGGGTTAGATCCGCCGTAACCATTACTTGTGCCCGTCGGCGATCTAATATAAGCTGCTTGGGTTGCCCCATAGACTTTAATACACTATAGCTTTCGCCAGGGGTGATGCTATGGCGTAGACGGATTAACACACCGACGGCTCAGCCGAATGTGATGCTACAGCAAAAGGGTTCTTATTCGCCCAAACACTTACAGATCATCAAGTAACACGACTGGCCTTACAACTAAGCCTGGGTCGGACTAACTCTTACAAGTAGGTGCGTTCACTCAATGCAAGCAAGCTTTCTTCATAAGAGATCTTGGCTCTTAGTTGATTTTATTGGTTTGGGCATTACACCTTCAAAGATGGCATATGGCCTTAGTACCTGATCAGGGTTTTGGTATGGCTTTTATTGCCTTGGGCATTTGTGCCTCTGTAGGTGGCTTTTATAGCCTATTGCTGAGTACTTTGCCTCAGCTATTGTGCTCTTAGATCTTTCGAATTATAGCCATCACTGTAGTTAGATTACCCAGTGAATGAAAAATGTAAATGACTCAGTAATTTGTTAACGGGGTTCGGCGCATGATAGCAAACCTACGTCCCCGGATCTTATTCGTTGTTGCTTTACATCAGTTAATAAGATTTCTTGGGTATTATGCCCGCCCAAGACTTCGGATTTACATTGTTTCCCTCAAGGATAGTACTTCTTAAGGAACCTGGCGTTCCATGGATGTTCAAGTTGTACGCCATGCTCATCAATCAATACATACGCTCCTGGTCCAGCCACTCTTTTGACCACATAAGGGCCATCCCATACAGGTTCCAATTTCCTGCATCCTTCTCGCTGAGACGGGGGAATCTCTCGAAGTTTCAACTCGCCGGGCAGATATTCTCTTGGAATCACCCGCTTGTTGTATTCTCTTGATAGCCGCCGGTGATAATTCTCCATGTGTGTAAGGGCGATCAGCCGCTGCTCTTCTAGGTCATCCAGCTTAGCCAGAATCAAGTCTGTTTTCAAATTCTTTTCCCATGCCTCATGCTTTGTAGTGGGCAAGATTACTTCAGATGGGAGTACTGCTTCGGCACCAAAAGTGAGTAGGAAGGGAGACGCTCCAGTTGCTTCTCGAACTGTGGTTCTATACGACCACAAGACATTGTGTAAATGCTCACACCATGCCTTTTTGTGCTTCTCCAGCCTTTTCTTCAATCCCATTCCAATAGTCTTATTGGTGGCTTCTACCTGCCCATTACTCTGAGGGTACAAGGGAGTTGATTTTCCTAACTTGACGCTGTAGTGGGCGAGTAACTTTCTTATGTTTTCGCCGACTAACTCCTTTCCATTGTCCGTACATATCTCCGCCGGTACTCCGAATCTGCAGAATATGTTCTCCCAAATGAATGTGAATACTTCTTGTCCTGTTTTCTTCCTGATGGCCTTGGCTTCACACCACTTGGTGAAATAATTTGTCGCCACAATGATGTATTTCCGTTGTCCGGAGCCTGTAGTTAGCGGTCCAATAATATCAATGCCCCACTTGGCGAAAGGCCAAGGGCTGAGCACTGAATTTAAAGATGTTGCCGGCGCCTTAATTCTTCTTCCATACAGCTGGCATGGTTTGCATCGCTGAACATATTCTTTTGCATCTTTATTCATCCAAGGCCAGTAGTATCCCTGCATTCTGACCTTCAAGGCTAAAGCCCTTTGGCCACTATGGTTTCCGCAGTCTCCTTCATGGATTTCTTTTAATAATTTATTGCCTTTTTCCCTTGATACGCATCGCAACAGTGGTCCAGAGAATGACCGGCGATATAGGATTCCATCTCGGAGTTCATAATTCGCCGAACGACTGATGACCTGATGAGCTAAAATTTGCTTTCCTGGCAAGGTTAAACGGTCCAAATAATACCGTATCGGCGATCTCCAATCTGTCTCTGCTGACTCTTCAGTGCCTGTTGTTAATACTTCTCTTTGCCTTGGTGCTGCTACCGATGGCTGCATCACTCTTTCAATAGCTATTGAAGGAACATCTGGATTTGTCATCATTGAGGAGATGAACGCCAATGCATCGGTGTGCCTGTTATCTTTGCTGCAGATGTGGCGAAACTTGATACCTGCGATCC
Organism: Papaver nudicaule; assembly: GCA_023529015.1. Classification (NCBI taxonomy): domain Eukaryota; kingdom Viridiplantae; phylum Streptophyta; class Magnoliopsida; order Ranunculales; family Papaveraceae; genus Papaver; species Papaver nudicaule. Next base: position 16,875 of record JAJJMA010214230.1, on the reverse strand, counting down.
TCTGGGCATACTCCCTAGCAAGTTTTAGGTACTTCTGCATAGATGGGTCTGTTGTCTGGTATCGTCCAGATATTTGTCGAATCACTAACTGAGAGTCGCTTGTCAATCTGACATTGCTGATACGCATTTCAATGAGTATTCGCATGGCATGAATAACCGCTTCATATTCTGCCTCATTGTTAGTCGCTGGGAATTCCAGTCTTAGCGAGTGTACTATCCTCGCCCCTTTCGGCGAAATTAGGACAATCCCTATTCCATTTCCTTCCTTATTTGATGAGCCGTCTACATAAACCTCCCATCCGTCAGGACTGCACTTCAATAGATCTGGCACTTCATGCTCTTGCTCATCCAAAGAGGATGGGATTTCTTCTATCTCTTCTTCTTCGTCGATTGGGAAGTCGGCGAGAAAATCCGCAATAACTTGCGACCGCTGAGCCGTACGTATTTCATATTGAACGCCGAACTGCTCGATTTGCTGGTTCCACTTGGCGATACGTCCCACCCGCTGTGAGCTGTGTAGGATAGATTATATCGGAGTTTTGGTGAGGACTACAATAGGATGGGCGTGAAAATACGGACGTAGTCGCTGAGATGCGAAAACCAATGCCATGATCAACTGCTCTATTTTAGTGTAATTCTTTTCTGCCCCTTGCAGTGTTCTGCTGATATAATATATAGGTGTTTCCCCGCCCTTGGTTCTTACAAGTACTGCACTTATGGCGAAAGGTGTTGCAGCAAGATATACTCTAAGTTCTTCGCCGTGTTCAGGTGGTTGAATTGCGGGGAGAGTGGCGAGATACTTTTTAATGCCCTGAAATGCGGCTTCATGTGCCTCAGTCCAGTTGAACTTTTCTCCTTTCTTCAATGTCTGGAAAAATAGTTTGCACTTGTCGGAGAATCTGGAGATGAATATGTTAAGAGACGCCAAAGTCCCATTGAGTCGCATAACATCTTTTACTGTTACCGGCGAAGGCATCTCTATAATTGCCTTAATCTTGGCTTGATCAGCTTCCACTCCCTTCTTCGTGACGACATATCCCAAGAACTTTCCTGAAGTTACACCAAAAACGCATTTCGCCGGGTTGATTTTTAACTTAGTAACACGCATGTGGTTAAATATTTCTTTGAGGTCTTCTACATGAGTCTGCTTCTTCTTGCTCTTGACAAGCATGTCATCAACGTATACTTCCATCGTCTTCCCTATCCATTTTTCAAACATTTTCTGCGCCATTTCTTGATAAGTAGCGCCGGCATTCTTCAGCCCAAATGGCATTCGAGTGTAACAAAACAATCCTTTAGTGGAAAAGAAAGCAGTGTGCTTCTGATCTTCCTCCGCCAGTGGTATTTGGTTATATCCTGAATAACCATCCATGAATGACAGCAACTCGTGGCCTGATGTAGCGTCAACAGTTTGATCAATGCTCGGCAGTGGGAAGCTGTTCTTTGGACATGCTCTATTGAGGTCGCTGAAGTCGATGCAGATTCTTACTCCCTTGTTCTTCTTAGGTACTACTACCATGTTGGCTATCCATTGTGGATATTGCACTGGCCGTATTATACCAGATGCCTTCATTTTGTCAATTTCTGCCTCCACGGCCTCTTTGTAAGCTGGGGCCAATTTCCTTATCCTTTGCTTGAATGGTCTAATCTTAGGATCAATATCTAACTTATGACATGCTATCGCCGGGTCGATACCTGGCATCTCATTCATGCCCCAAGCAAAGACATCAACATACTCCCTGAGTAGTGCTTGCAACTCCGCCGATTCGTCTTCATTTAATAGAGTGCCAATCTTTACCATCTTCGGATCCTGATCATCGCCGATGTTAACATCCTTAGTGGGTTCCACCGCTGTAAAATGTAGTTCTGGTTCTCCCATCGGCGATGGTTCCTTTAATTGCTATAAGGCCTTATCTCCGGACTTCGCCGAATCTTCTATCGAGTTTACTGAGTGCACATATGTGACTGGGTTGGCAATGAAGTCTAGAATCTCCTGCTCCTTAACTGCTTCCTTGCTGAGCTTCTTTTTCTCTGCAATCTTCACTTTTCGATTTTCTCGCATTTGCACATCCGCCGAGTTGCACGCCTTGGCCACTGCTAAATCTCCTACATACTCGGCGACTCCAAATGGTGTGGGGAATCTCAGGTGTTGATGATAAGTAGAAGGGACCCCTTTCAGACTGTGGAGCCACGGTCTTCCCAGTATTGCAGCATACGGCGAGTCAACATCCACAATACAGAGAGTAGTTTTCAAGAAATAATCCTCGCAAATTTTAACTTTAAATTCAATCTCGCCTTTAGGCTTAGAAGCGATGACATTAAACCCATAAATGTTATAGGAGGAGACTGTGGGCGAAGGTATTTTATCATCTTTCGCCCTCATCGCCTCAAAGGCAGTATTAAAGAGGATATCCATGGAACTTCCCGGGTCAATAAGCACCTTTGGCAGCCTAAATTGCTCCACCTGAATGGTAAGAACCAAGGGGTTGTTGTGATTTCTTCCCTCTGGAGGAATCTCTTCGGCGGAGAACCCGACACATGCCTTCATCTAATCTTGCAAAGGCTCTTGCTTAACGGCAACACTACAAATCTCATTTCCCATTCTATCTCGCTTATGCACACGAGATAGAACATTATCATGAAATTCATCCCTGGTAATCTTGGAATGTACAATGGAAAAGCAGTCTAATTCCAACAAATCACGCCCAACCTTTACCTCGTACACATTCGGAGTCTGAGCAGGAATGGCTTGAATTGGCTGGACCATGATAGGAGGTGGTGGTGGCAACTCTAAGAATTCCTGGAATTTCCCCAGGCGGATGAATCGATGAACTTCTTGTTGTACGCCGGTGCAGTTCTCAGTTGTATGGCCATGAAACTGATGGAACTGGCAAAAGGAATTGGTATTGGTCGGCGGGGCCCTTGGGTTTCCTCTGTTATAAGGATAGCGGATGTCATCCCTACAATTTGAACTTTCAATTTGGCCAAACGCATCCGTGTAGGAGACACGTAACTTTGGTAGAGTAGCGTCTTGGAAAGGTTGCTGGTTGCCTCTGCCAAATTTTCTATTATCCCCATTATATCTTCTTTCACCATTCCCATTTCGCCGATTATCTCTTCCTCCTCGTCCATAATTTCCTCCTCGATTATCTTGCTTGTCACGCCCATCATAATTTTCTCGCTTCTGTGAATTCCAATGCTGCTCGGCGGTAACTTGCTGTTGCTGCTTTCCTATCTCAGGTACTACCACCGCCGAAGAGGGATTCTGTGTCAATTTCCGCTGTTCTTCCTTCAACCACTCTTTTTTAATTTCTTCCTGGTCTTCCGGCGAGAAACTGTTGATCGAGTGAATTTGTTTTGCTCTTTCCTTCTTCAAGCGAAGCTCCTCTTCTCGGATTTCCTCATAATTTATCCTTTCATCCTGTATCGCCCTCAAAGTTTGCATATCCTTCGGCATCTCCCAGAACAACTTTTGATACAACAGGTCTGACGTCTCCATGCCACTAAGGAATGATCTTATCTTCTCCTTTTCTGAAACCTCTGACCCTACTTCGCTACTCGCTTTCCTCCATCTTTGGATAAAAATTTTGTAAGTCTCCAAGGTTCTTCTCTTGATGTTGAATAATCTTTCCACGCCAGGCCGACTTCTGTTATTCTGAATAAAAGCACGCAAGAATTTGCATTCTAATTTCTCAAAGGACTTAATTTTTCCTTCTTCAAGCCCATCAAACCAAGCTAAGGCTTCATCTTTAAGGGTAGCGGGGAAAGCCATACACATTATGGGATCAGATCCTACCCAGGCCGCCATATCTCGCTTGTAAGCTCTCAAATGCTGCGAAGGGTCTCCAGTTCCATCATAGGTGGAGGTGAATTTAGGCGTAGAATATTTGGGAGACACGTACCCATATGTGATACATTCATGAAAGGGTGTTTTTTGCGCCTCTGACAGTGCAACCCTATACTTCGACTCCCTTGAAGATCCACTCAAAGCTTCCACTTTATGCTTTAGTCGGCGAAGATCCTTCTTCATCTCTTTATCTACTTTATGCTGCCGCTTAGAGCTACTATGATCTTTGTTATCTTTTCCAGGCACATTCACCCTTCTGCCTCTTTCGTCATACTTCGCCGATGAATCTGACATTCCTGATGTGCTGGTTCCACTCTTTTCAACTCGGCGAGTTGTATGAGACTCATGGCGAGATGAATGCGCATGGGACTCATGGCGAGAAGAATGTGCATGGGACGCATGGCGAGAAGAATGCGTATGGGACGCATGGCGAGTTGAGTGTGAGTGGGATGCATGACCTTTATTTTGTGCTGCCATCAATTCTCTATGACTCTGAAGTACCATCTCCATCTGCAATTGCATTTGCCTCTACACTTGATCCGCCTGCCTGTTATTGGCCTCAAGAATTTGCCTCAGCAGAGCCTCTGTGGTATTTGTGGATCCAGTATTATCTGCTATCACCACTGGGCGAGTTACAGTAGCACCAGGTGCTATTGCCGTACCATTTCTACTTGCCGCCTGTGGAGTTTCTGCCACCACCGCTGGAGCTTCTTCTGCCACATGCAGTGCTTCGCCGACATCTTGTACCAATTGCTGTTGAACGTTAGCTGTCACTGTGCCTACTGCAATTGCGTTTTGAGTTGCTCCCCCTGCATTCGATGTTTCGCCTATGGTGAATCTTCCGCCACCAACCTGCTCGCCGCAAGCATTTGCTTCTACTTCACTACTGATTCTCCTTAGCATTGGATTAGGCTCAGGTGACCTTTCCGCATTCTCAAAACGAGTAATATCCTCCATGTAAACTTCTTCTTGGCGAGTTACTCGTTGGACAGGCGATCGGCGAGATGAGCTTGCCAAATTAGGATCTACTGGACCAGCTGGTTCCATTGCCCTGCTTCTAGTGTTGTGACCGCTGGGGAATGTCGCTGGTGTAGGAGGGATAGGATGTCGAGGAGGCCTACCCGCCGGGGCTTTATCGCTTCTTCCTCTAGGACCCATTCGCCGAGATTCTGTAAAAGAAGACAAACACACTTCCTGACAGTATTGCTCTATTAATACTATGGGTAAATGCCAAATAAGTTAGTTGGGTCGCTTTTCAGAATGTTGATGAATGAAAGACAAAAAGAACAGCTTTAAATCATGTGATGTGCAGATGATGACCTAACCATGACAAGAATTGTAAAAACATCCTATGATATTGTGATTTCCAAATCAAAATGATAGTACGGCAGTTGTTTTGAGAAAATTTTTGAAACGGTTTTTAGAGTACGATTTCCTTCATGAGTCTACAGTTTCTGCTACTCGCCGGAAAAGATGTTTTTTGCCGGAAATATATATCTATATTTGTATTCTCCGAGAGAAACCCATACCCAAAAATAACATTTTTCTATCCTCATGACTAGTTTTCTCCACTGCTCATGTGTAAAAGGTGAAATATGTGATAAAATCGCCGAAACAGGCCGGCCTACCCGTGTCTATAACCATAATAGCACTCAACACAGCATGATTTCCATAAATAGTAAAAAATGTCTATTGAGAATCCAGATCCATCGCCATAGTATACTAAAAATGCCCTATACTTTCTAATCTTAGTAATATTCTACAGGAGAATCCTTATAACAAGCTGCATAGCATACCATATATAGCGAAACAGAAGCAAAATCATGAGGAAATTCTACATAGCGAGCATAACATCTCTAAATAGTATGATAGAACTACTGAAACATCACGGCGACCTCTAAGACTTATAAATCATACCATATATGGAAATAAAGAACATATGATAGTATCTCAAATCCTACTGAAAATCAAGGAGAACACAAATTCAAAACCTCTTCTAGCGCCAAAATGTAATTGTATAAAATCCCAATGGTTAGATCTTATACAATACACCCAAATATCACACACCAACATACACACAATCATTCCTAAACATGCATCTAACAAGTAACATAGGAAATACTAAGAGAGTAAGGTTAGAGATACTTGACAAGATGTTTACTTGGTTCGCCCTTATGTAAGGACTACATCCAAGGATATCACTAGTATAAGCACGATTACAACTCACAATTACCTTGCTAATCTTCTAAGTATGCACTCACAATAAGAACCCTAATTTCAGCCTTGGGCTATAGAGAGCAAGTAGAATACTTTCCCTCTCTCTAGACCAATCCGAAATGTGTCCAACCCCTTTCTCAGAGGCATCTCTCGCTATTTATACTAGATTTACAGTAGTGCTATACAGCTAATACAAACGAATTACATTCTGACGTAATTTGTCACTACTCGCCGACAGGGTATATCGCCGAAGTAGTATTTCATCTACCTTCTTCCCGGCGAGTAAGTCTTCTTGAGGATAAGGATTGCTGACGAGGTTTCCACTGAGTCAACAAGTCAACCTGACAATCTATCCGTTCTGACGGGTAATGAATGCTCAACTGCTTCTCAACTACTTATCACCTTCCCCCGCTACACCATTCTTACTCCGCTAATACTGCTTATTCCGCCGACTCCTACTTCACACCTTACCGCTATGCCCAAGAATTGGATACTTCGCTCACAGCTTCCATCGTTGATTCCATACTTCTCTTGAGTGAACTTTGTGATACACTTCCGCCCTTGGGATGCTATTACTATGCAAAGGCATTTTCTACCCTTACACTCGCCAACCATCGATACCGCCGTTCTCCTTTGATACTTCAGCGTCTCTAACCTTGGATTGGATAAGAACAATGACTCATTTCCCACTGAGTCAACGAGTCAACTCTGACAATCCGACCGTTCTGATCTTCATTAAATGCTCAACTATATTTTCAGCCTTTGTCGGTGACGTGCTTACTTCCGCTATGCTTTGTATGCTTTTCCATTCTTCTCATGGGATGCGCTGATGTAACCTTCTTCTGTTAGACGCCTATCTCTTCTTCTGGTCAATCCGCTGAGAGACTTCGCTGCTGATATTCTATACCTTTAAGGTAACCTTCATATACAGCGTCATTTCTAGGATGCCCTTGATTAGATTGGGCATTTTCTACACTTACATTCTTAAAACTAGAAAGCTGATTTAGGGGCTTCAACAAAAGTGAAGCCCCTCAATAATCGTTCTCCCAAAAACATTTTTGCTCTCCCCCTATGTAAATATTTTTTAACACCAAATTTGCCCATTATGTTTAGTGTTTAATTAGTTAACACATGATTAACTTAACTTAATTAAACTGATAATCAAAATAATTAAGTCATGGTTTACACCATTACCGCCGTCACCACCGCCGCCGCCGCCACCACCGCCGCCGCCAAGGAAATCATGTTGTTTAAAAACAGATGATATACAACACAGCTCGAACACAATTCAAGTTTCTGATCATCAGCGGAGCTCGAAGACCAACAAAAAAATGTCTTCCACGGTTATTCAACTCCTTGGTCCTCCAGAAATCTACAAACCCATCAATCTACAGAAACAAAATCATGCAGTTGATTCATCTTCAAAGTCTTCTTTTATGGATCTTATGCAGTATCCGCCACCACCATCTCTAAGTTTTGTTGTATTTCACCATTAAAACAAGGTTAGCCATTAAAGCTTCAGATGTAAGACGTAAGTCCAATTTAGTAGCCGTAACTTACTTACGGCTAATTTCGATACTATACTTACTAGCTGTAAGTTCGCGTAGACCAAGCATTTGGTTGTCGCAAGGTTACGGGCCGTAACCTTATATTAGGAGCCGTAAGTTTTTTTATGGCTGGTTACTTCTTTTCATTTAAAGACGAAAGTTTTTCGATTAGAAGTGATGAATTGTGTAGTAAAGATTATGTTAAAGAGTGGATTGGTAGTCAGATTTTTCCATCAACCAACCCCGATTGGGACGAAGAAGAGAATAAGAAATCCCATCTGGATACTTCAACGCAGCAGTTGGGTAAGTCAGAAGCAAGTTCAAGCAAAAAATTTAGTTTAATTGGATTACCAGATATTATCTCCTTTGCAATTAAATATGCAAAGGAGATAATAACTTTGATCCAAATCACAATCACATCCAACATAGCTTCCAGACGCTCAAAGGTTTCAATGAACCAGAAAATGGATTTATGTGCCAATTTGCATAGCAAAAGCGGGTGCACAAGAACAAAAGCTAAGTCTGAGTTCTGCAACTTAGGTTTGTTTGAAAGAGTAGGCCGGATATAAGTTGCTAGAATAATTATATCACAAAAGGATGTAATAGTTGACTAATCACGGGAGTGTTCTGTAGGAGAACATGGATGCTCATACAACAGCAACTTTAGAGTTGCTCCTACATTGCATGTCATCGCACTAAAAACCAGGGTGTCTTGAAAAAATCCATTTAACAGATGTCGTCAAGGGGGTATATTTGGCGATAATACAAAGCCAACGCCTCTTGCATTGATCATTAAAGAAAGAAACTTCTTCGTAGGCCCAACTATATAAACCTTACTTAAGATTCAATGTCAGACACTCCTAAGAATCTAGAAAGGTTCTACTCTCATTACAGAACCCAATTGAATCTCAATAATAAAGCATAACTTAAAAATACAGTACTAGAGAAGGAAGGAGTCACGAAGAATACAGTACTTGAGAAGAATATGCGTACTATTGTGATGAAGGCAGTGATTGTCAAGTTGGCATGTGAGTAACCAAAAATCTATATGATTGATTTTATGGTGTATTTTGTTTGTTGGGCAATGAATTATGTGTTTTCTTTGATTTTGTTTCCTGAACAAGGAACTGATTCTCTTCACAAACATGGCTTCTTCATGGCATAAATGAATTTTCTATTTATATCATCTGCCCATCATACATAATCTTACCTAATAAAAAATCCCATCTGCCCATCATACTGTACGTTAGCTAGCAGCCTAGGACCCTATTTGAAAACAAAAGTTGCTTAAGTTGAATTGTTAAGCACATCTCTATAGCTCAGGATGCAATCCATTCTACGAGCCGAATGTACTCTCTATGAGTACTCTCTTATAACTCCCGGTGGAGAGCCTGATATCATGGTGCAGTACCGATAACCCCACAAACACGTAAACCCATCAATTTACTTCATGTTGACATCGCCTCGAATTCCTCGATATCAGAACTAGATTGCTCAATGGTATATGGTGGAGAGTCAACAGAGACGCAACCTCACGGATTTCCTCTTAAAATATGACTCGACATCCGAGTCTCAATGAAAACCTCAGAAGTACTACAGCTCCAGGCCTGCCCAGAGCTCTCTGAGAAGCATACGACAGCCTAAACACACTTAGACAGACCACACTCTAAACACAAAATGGTCTAATATACCATGGATAAGCACGCCATGACTTGAAGCACGCTGTAGCACAAGCGCATGCGTACGCCATAGCGCAAGCGCGCGCATACGCCATAGCCAAAGTGACATAGCTTGAATACGAAAAGATTAGCCTTGGTCAAGCTCCAAAGGCACCAGCCACTAGGCGTGGCGCCATGAACCATGGCGCCACAACAAAGCTGCCTTGGCCACAGGCCAAGGCCTAGTCTCCCAGACCATAGCGCCATGGACTATGGCGCCACAACTGGGCCAAAGACGTAATACCAATACCATGGCGCCATGAAACCTGACCTTGGGTCGTTGCCGCTACATCATGACGTCATGAGTTCCTGGCCCTGGCTAATGGCCAAGGCCGCTGCTACACGTCCAAATGCGCATTTCTAAAGCGCAATACTCACGTGGCCACAGAGTCACATCCACACGATGTTGTTCAAACTCGACACAACCATGCAATATCTGCACATCACTCGAGATATCAAAACATCACACGGGGGGATAACTTTAGGGGTATTGGTCTGGCGGTCTACGGCAGTTAGAAAGAAACTGATAGAGATGATGGACAGTTACAAGAAAGTGGTGTTGAATGGACACGTTCTACACAACTCAAGCAGTTAGGGAACTTAACTCACGTCCTCCACTCCTCCACTCTTCCACGACTTCCACCTTCTCTGTCGAGAGATAAGGGTGAGTTCAATAATATAAATAGAGGCTTCCTCTATCTTCCAAGGCAGGACACAAGAACGACTAGAACATCATTTCTAGAGCATTCAGAAACATTCCCAGAGCAAAACACCTGAGCAAGTCAACACACTTCTAGCCTTGGAGATTTCCAGTCAACCTCACGACGGAGATCCTGAACTCTTACACCCAAAACACACTCTCATCCTGATCTCAAGTTTCTTCGATGTTTCCCTCCCTAGATCAACCTCTATCCTCTCTGTGACCGAAGCAAGACGTGAACGGCCATTGACTTGGTTTAGGCTCGTCTTGTTCGACTTTTGATCTCGAGCACTACGAAAGTACCCAAAGACGGTGCATTGTTTTTCCAGGTAAAAACAGTTGGCGACCACAGTGGGAGATCAATCTCTCGGTCCCAGAAAACTTTCTCAAAAAATGGTTGAACTTAGGTCAGGATCAGATACCAAAAACCCCAACTCTTCAACTGATGGTGTTGCAGCCTCTAGTGCAACGCCCACCAATCCACCTGCATCCGGCGTTACGCCCAACATTCCTGTTACTCAAGGTGCTTCCCCTTCAATACATGACGTCCCGGCGACTCCCATCACCCCGATGACTCCTGGTGCTCCAACCAACACCTCTGGCAAGAACCCTTCCTCCACGGTTAAGGTCAACGCTACTGCTGATGATACGAAATCAATCAGTGGTACCTAGAGTTTGAACTGATGGAAGAGTTTAAACGATAAAACAAAAGAGAAAACAAACACAATAACGAATACTTAGCTTAATCTTCTTCTTT
>JAJJMA010214225.1:0-12464 GCA_023529015.1 Papaver nudicaule | reverse complement strand
CCTCCAATCGGGCGATTACAACCTTATGGACAACAACCAAATAGCGGCAGGTCAAATCGCTAAATGATATCCTTGGTAACTAACAGATATTTCACCGAAGTCTTTTCACACCAAGAGCGAGGATATTAAGTTTACTTAGGCAATAAACACCTCGAGATATCGATCAAGGTTTCAAAACCTAAACTCCCGAAAGAGTAACCTTGTCGTCCCAGTTGGAATCAAGTGGCCTTATATCAGAAGAGAAGGACCTTAGAAATAAACAAGATCGTTAGGTTTGATAGACGTGATAGAACAAAACACAAGTACAATACAAATAAGACTAGTAAACATAAACTAGTTTCCGGTAAGTGATAGGTGTCTAAAACACCTCTCTAAACATCTATTGATTACACTTTCTTTAGCTATTTTTCTTGTAAAAGGTGCATTTTATGCTTTATTTGTGTTTTGTAGCTATTTTGGATCAAACGGAGAACAAGGTGTCGAAATTGGCAGAAAAGAGCAGAACAATCATTTTAAAGGACAAGCACTATTGGCACCCTACCAACCGCTAAGGGGCGTCCAAGACAAGTGCCCAATCAGGAGTCAAAAGAGTTTTGTGACGTGATGTTCAGAAACAAGGAAATCAGTTCCTTTTTACATTTTCATGCCATATGGGACCCACCACATGACGATTTCAATATAGCAATGGGTGGCTGGACATGTGGCTGTTTGGTGGGTCCACGAGAAGTTGAAAAGTCCCTTGGCTGGTGCATGCAAATTTCAAAACAGAAGTGGAGGCGTGGAGCTGCTTATTACTTTGGGCTTGTGGAAATGAATGTGCGGTGTATTTAAAAGTCCATCGGACCCGGGCTAATTGAAGAATTACACGTGATGATACAGTATATGTGGGAAGGAAAGAGGAGCCGGAATATCTGATTATTAAGGAAATGATGGCTGCCCACTTCAAGGAAATATATATTCTTTCCTTTTGGTAATGATTTAGCACATATCACCTACTGAATATGATTAAATTATGAGAATCTTTGGAAGATTATGAAGATGTGTCATCGAGAAGTATAAATAGGGAGCAAAGCAACGAGCTGGGGGGAGTCCGTCCACGGCCAAGAGCCGACATCAGAGCAATTAGTTTAATTCTTTGTTTGCTTTTCATTTCTCTTGTAATGGTGTAATTTCTCCACTAGGGCCAACGATGAAGCCCGATGATGTATCTTGGAGTCTTTAGTTGGTTCTCAATAATAATTCTTCTGGTCCCATATTCTCGCTTTGCCACGATAACTATTTTTCTTCATATGTCCCTGTGCTTTGTTCGTTGATTTTAATATTCTTGTTGTAGAGACCAGCACCTTAAAGTGAAGAAAATTGTTAATATCTTGAGAATGAAATTAGTTGGTTTAAACGTTCTATTTTCCTAGGCGTCAAATGTGTCCTAAATCGTCTGGAGATAATTAATTTCGAAGAATTTCACAGAGAATTGATTAGATAATCTAGTATGCACATTCGTGGTGGAATCAGAAGCCTTGGTGTTTTTCTTATTTATTTGTTTTCTCTTTATTCTATTTTCTTTATTACAAAATCATCTCTCAATATTTATCATCATTTTATTTTATTAGAACTAAAGTAACAATTATTTACTCCCTGTGGAACGATCCCGTATTTCGCATACTATCTCATCGATAGTCGTGCACTTGCGGTAAAATAACATTGTTTTTATCACAACAAGTTTTTTTGGCGCCGCTGCCGGGGAGTAAAGAAATTGTTATCTTTAGTTTCTATTTTATTTTGTATAAATTTTGTATATAATTTTTATATTAAATTTATTTTTGTTTCTTTTTATTTTCTAGATTTTATTCTCGGTATATCTTATTTTTGGTGTGCAGATTTTGTTGGATACTAAAAGTGGAAAGCAGGATTTGCATGCAAGGTGAGTAAAAAACTAGGATTTTATCTTATTTTATTTTGTACATAATTATTTTTTTAATAATTATTTTTTTTCCCTTTAAGAAAACACTTTGCATAACATTTTGCATCGTCAGCTACCGATTTTTAGGAAAACACGTGGAATAGTACACTGAACCCTCTGGGCGTTATCAGTCGAAAATCCACAAGCTTTAGCCTCATACCTTTGACCAGTCTTTGACTGTAGGTATATTTTGCTGAAGTAACCTGAGCCTACCCAATTTAGTCAACCCTGCATTTGCACGTGCACTAAAAAAAAAAAAAAATGTCGAAATGGTATTACGAGGACCAATATAATAAATATCCGACTGATTTTAATGGACAATATCCGTATAGTGAGGATAGTACTTGGGACAACTGTCGACCCTCTGGAGGTTATGGTTCATACCATGGTGATCCCAATTACTATTCGCACGAGTATCAGTCGTATGAACGGGAAAATGAGCAATACTACTATAATGATCAAAATGTGGATTCTCCATCTTTGGAGGATCTAATCAAACAGTTAATGGCTAACACTTCTTATGATGCGAGTATTCCTTTAGAAGACTCACTCCAACAAATATCTGAATATACACAAAAATCTGCTGAAGGTACACGTAGGTCTGAAATAGTATGGGAACAAATTCGTGAGACCCTTAGAGAATTGGAAGAACAACAGTCAGCCTATAATATTGCTCAGAATGAACTTAATTGCCAAAATAGTGTTTCCAATTTTACCCTTGACAATAAAGATAATTATTTACCTATTCAAGAGGCCGAGGTTAGGATTGCAAATATTGCATGTCCAGCTAGGGTTCATCCATATTCACATTCTTATGATGATGATGATGATGATGATGAAGAAATCGATTTGTGTGGTCATGATGACAAAGAAATTGATACCCCAATTGAGCCTTATGATGATAATGAGATTTCTATTTCAAATCCTGATAATATTAATGATTATTCACCTATTCAAAAGAATGAGGATTTGATTAGAGATACCATTGTTTTAGATGGTGAAATATTTCCTTGTAATTATGAAACCGATGACGGTTTAGAGGAACGAGTTTGTCCTGAGACTAGTGTTATGGATTTTGAGGATTCAAAAACAATAGTCTCAAACGTTGATGATAGACCCGTAGAAAATATAAATACGAGTAAGGATACACCAACAATTTATAACCTAGAAGAACCAATTGACCTTTTTCGTGAATCTGACGATCTAGAAATTAGGGAAATTGTGACTAGTTTTTCTAAGAACACCGAAAATTCTAGGTTTGGGGGTGATTATCATCCCCATGGTCCTCCTTTGACTCTTAGAAAAGTCCCTCACTTGGGCCTTGACATTTTTGCCTCTCCGTTCTTACGCGATTATCTTCACACACGTTTTCCTGAGCCCGATATTGATGTCCAAAATGAACTTCAGTTGTTAGAAACCCATCGTCCTGTTGATGTGGTTCACCTGGTCCAAGATATCATTATTGAATTTGTTGTCCCACCAAATTTTGATTTACAAAATGTGGGAGTGTTTGAATTTGAATTGTGTCACTTTATATTTTTTGGTAAGCCCAACTGTTTCAGAGAATCAAAGTCGACACATCTTGATATGAAAGACCACCGCTTATACCAAATCCATTGTGGTCAACTCTGTGAGTCAAAACTGATTGACTTTAAGGATCCTCAACTATTCCGATTATTGTTATATGATTTGTATGTTGTGACTAATCCTTTCTTGGTCTGGCTGAAGACTTTAAACTTAGCGCTTTTCGGGAGGCAACCCGTCCAATTTTGCTTCGTGGGAGTCAACCCACTTGATTATGCTTCATGGGAGTCAACCCATCAGATTTGTTTTCTATTCTCTATCTTTTGTTTTATTTTTATTTTGTTGCATATCATTTTAGGATAGCTTATTATTCATGACTTGACATTGGATGATTCAATTACATTGAGGTTCAAACGTTGAAAATTCATAAGTTGAGATACACAAATATGGTTTCGGAATCCAGAAGTGAGATATGGCATACAAGATGTTCATATACAGAATCAAATGAATGATTCAGAACTTCAGAGTTCAGAGCCAAACCACGACGTCATATTCGAATCTCAAAAACAACAGTATTTCGAGTCTACACAACATAAGTGTGAGTCACGATCTCTCTTACATTGGCTCATATAAATGTATGCAATCAATCCGACAAAGCCAGACTAGGTAAGAAGAGACACAATACTGTGATGGATCAAATCCCGTAGTACTACCGAGATAACATCACATTGCTATATCCAACTCGAAAAGGTTTTAGGAAAAACCTTTATATCAACTTAGAGACGGAGAAGAAAAGAAAGCTCTAAGCAATATTGGAACGTCATAACTACACTCTAATACCACAAGTGGTAAAGCGAAGTTATCATAAGACACACTGATCACAAGTGATCAAGTCATAACGTAAAGCTCAAGATGAGAGTTATGTTTATCTCTTTTGTAGCACAAGTGTAAAAGATAATGGAATCGCGTTATTTAGATTCACTAACATGTTGAATGATGAAGCCGGATGTCTTCGTTTGATCTTCAGTCTTCCTTCAACTCTTCAACCAGTGATTCTAAATCCTACCAAAATCTTCCACAACCTAAAGCTAACTCTCTCACATGACTTCACCTGTGTGTTGTTTAGCGGTCGAGTTTTGATCACTAAAGTTGACAACTAAGCTTGACATACCAACACTTAGTGAGGTTGTCCGAGCCATGCTCTAACAGAGTACGCATCCACCGATGGTCGCGACTTAGACGAAGCCTCTGATCGTCAGGAAAAGGAAGACTAATTGTCCCAGGGATAACAGACAAATCGGGGTCATCGCAGTCATTCAGCAAAAGAGGAACCTTGTCGCGGATTTGCTTGCAGAAGGGGCAAATCGACGAGGACCAACAGATCAAGGCACCACATTAGAGCTTTGAACGGAATCCCCCCAGGTCAAGTTGAAATTCTGAGGAGTATAATCTTTCCGACGAACCATTGCTAAAGAGAAAGGGTCATAACATCTCATGCGAGTACGGCCGCTACCACGGAGCCAGCATTCGTACAAAAAACGAAAAAAGTTACCAGTATACTGTTGTATACCACGAAGTTGCTGACATAAGGAAGGATTGTCTCCATTAGAGAGAACGTCAATAAAGAAGGTGTCACCAGGATCGTACAAAGGAAGGACGAGGCCCGCAGCTAATTGACCAACGGAGATGAGCAGGGAATTCTCATCATAAGGGAAGCTCCTGATCATATCCTCGGTCAAAACATCAACATCACCATCGAAGAAGGAAATATCGAAATGATTCAAGCCAAAAGACTTCTTTATCTTGGCGAGACTCCAATGACGATAACTATCATCTTCGGAAGGACGAAGGCGCTCCAGTTCATAGTTGAGCCCCCTATTTTCTCTTACAGGAACAAGACCATCACCAACTATGGAGAGACTTTTTTCAACATCACCAGAAGAGCTCGAAAGACGAGGAAAAGCTTGAAATGAAGAAGGAGCAGTCGAAGACACATTCGAATCCATAACATCATCTTTCGACTTCTTGGAGGAAGATTTGGACTTAGAACTTGATGACTTTCGTGTCATCAGGATTTAAGGAAAGCTTGAAACAAAAGAAGAAGAAATGAAGAACCAGCAATCAATGAAACATGCAGGAAGTAAGGTTGTGACTGAAGAAGATGAAGATCATGTCTCTAACCCATCATTTATAGAAATCACAAAAAACACAAACTCCCACAAAACCACGAAAAGGCGTGAAGGAAGGGTCCACCATTATTTGAAAATGGCGGCATAGGCGGAGGTTTTCTTCCATAATTGCCCACATCTATAACTGAAAGAAAAGGGGCAAACTGTTAATACATAATTTCGGATGGACACATGGTGCCATCTCCGAAGACCGTGCACAGAAGCAACGTGAACCGCGAAGGATAGGAGCATACCCCAGGAAAGCAGTATCTCATCACGATATGATGAAATACAAGGGAGGAGATTAAAGGATCACCAACCTAGGATACTAGGAGAAAGAAGGCACGCCAAGGAGCAGTCACACTGCATTAAATGTTGTGGACAACGTGACAAAAATCGTCCGTCGAGTGGGGATAGGTTCAACCAACGGTGGAGAACAGAAACCTAGACCAATAAGAAGCCGACAGTGCAATGATACAGCAAGGATTCTCTACATAGTAGTACGACGAGCCAGGATTGGATGATAAGGGCGGTCACCGAGGATTGATGATCAGACCAAGGGCCATCAAGAGAACGAAGCAACCAAGGATAGCAAAGAGCGGTGCCCAAAGAGTACTATAAATACCCCCTCTCTTCAGCAGCAAAGGGGGTCGTATAATTTGGGAAGGATAACTAGGAGTGAGAATCCTTGGGTAAACATTCTCAAGATTCCAAAAGACCTCTATCCGTAACAAATTGAAGTGACTTATAGTGTAAACCAGAGAAAACTTTATTGATTTTGCATAATAAGAACATCAGATTTTACCCCCGAGGACGTAGGCACACAGCTGTTGAACCTCGTTAATTGTTGTGTTGATTATCATTGCTGTCATATCTATTATAGTTTACATCATTTGACGATTATCTCCAAGGTGATCCCACGATTGTGGTCGGTAGCACATTTGGTTCAAAATAACTAACGATAACACGTTCAAACCCTTGAACAGATCCCTGGTTATTAACGAACAAAGGCCACCAATGACCTAAGTAATCGATCCTTTAACAATATTTACTTGTAGTATGATATGGGAAAATTAGTATCAACATGAAGAAACCAAGCAAAAAGATTGAGAAAAACATCCCAAGAGGCAAAGCGCACAGATTTTAGGATGGTCATATTTTTGGAACAACAACAGACGAGCGTGAATTGGAAACATATGAACATGAAGCTGAAAAAAAGCCTTTTTTTTGTAATAAGCAGTTTGTGTAGGCTTCTTATCGCGGATACCGCAATAATAAATCAACTACAAAGGAAAATTTGGTACCAAAAATGTAACAAGCTAAACAAACAGTCGTAAGAAGAAGGTGTGGAAGGACAAAGAGGAAGAGGAGTAGGAAGGGATGGTCTTTCTGATGATGAATTTGAAGAGGAGGATCGTGAAGTTACACCTGTTGATAATTAATTGATGTAAAACCTTTAGTTATTTAAATAAAATTTAAATTTAACTCTTTGTTGATTCATTCATTGCTTGAAATCAGGATTACATGGCTATAAATAAAAATATAACAAAACATGTTGCTAATGGCCGCCCGATATTCTAAGCTCTTCCTAAAGATTCACAGTCAGATATGCTCTTCTTGTTCGTACTTGTTTTGGCTCTGGAGCTTTAGGTATCCACCCTGTATATATCAGCATCATAGTGTTACGCAATTCTTTATCTTCATCCGACTCATCATCCAGATGTTGGAGCATCTGAGCACATATCTTCTCGATTTGTATTTGTACCTCTTCATCAGAAGAATCCATCGAGTAACTAGAAGGTTAGTTTGAAAATTTTGAAATGGATAAGTATTTACGAAAAGTTGTGTGGAATTGGAGTTTAGTGTTTTATTGTATTGTGAGTGTGGGATATATATACATATATCGAGTGAAATAGCCGTTTGGCAATGCCGAGCAAAAGACTACCGAACGAAGGAATATCTTAGCGTCAACGATGGAAATCACATCACTGGTAATGGATTTTTCGACAATGATTGAATTTCAATCGCTCAATCTAATATCTATCGCTTGATATTGCTGCGTGGGTCACATAGTAGCTCAACCAATCTGATAGTCACCTATCCTAACAAACTTTTATGGTACAAGTTAGTGGCCTAGAAAATGTATCTACATTAGTCCGGCAATTAAGCGACATTCAGCAAAGACTATGGCTCAATGTTGGATGTCCGAGAATTCTAAGTTGGCGCAAACTCAATAGAGGAAGTAAGGACATGGAATAGTTCATTACATGGCATGTGTACTGGTTCAAGGCATGACCAAGACCTGGACAACGCAAGGAGAATAGTGGCGTATACCATATGGGTCATTATAGTCTGTTATTTGACCAAGTGAAGCGAACGACGCATGGAGCCTTGAGGTGCAATAGGCGTGCACGAGTTTTGAAATAAATATATTCTATATCAAGCATCCTAAAGAGTAAGGTTCATGGCCTGGTTAGTGGCAATGACCAGCAGCACAACAATGTCTCAAATGATGTAGTTACGAGGCGGTTATGCACGGTTGTAGGCTTTACACGCATGGCTGAATATGGGGATGAGTTAGGACAGTTACAAAGAAATTTATAACCGTGAAAGAAGTTATTAAACCACCTAGGACAGGTCTGGCGTCATTGGCTTAAGTTAGAAAGGGCAAGGAGATTGAAAATCACTTTAGTTGGTTATGGATACTACCTTTGGATACATGGCCGTCCAAAGGCTTGTCCATGTGTTACGCGCAATTGTTGGTCATTTTCTACTGTATGAATAGTTTTTTAAGGGATTGAAAATCAGTAGACTTGTTAAGACTTGTTTAGGCTTTAGTTTGGAGAAGCGAGTCTCAAGTTAGAAAGTTGAAGTCCTCGTTAAGAGGCAATTGTAATCCGGTTATGGACAAATTTTGTAATCTTCCCTTGAAGTAATAAATATGAATCTTGCTTCATATCGTTGATATTGTGAGTAATAAGTAATTTGTATGCATGACAAACTCCTAATGCAGTATGGGATGCATTAAGAGGAGTGCAAATTTGTCCACCCACCCAAACCGGGGTGGATAAAATCCGGTCTTCCTCATTGAGCCACGTACATATATTGTTATACTACTTTTACAAAGGTGGTTTTCAAGTTTTCAAGCTTTACTTTCTCTTCTTCTTTTGTTTTCTCTTTTATTTATTTTTTTATTTCTCTCCTTCTCGTTAAACTCCAGTACTAGTACTATTGAAAGAACTCCACGAGCTGGTAATGGTACCATTACATTACTGGATAATCTCATTGTATCATCATCTCTATCAGAACTTTTAATAACATCAATTCTCAAGTACGTAGAGAAACATAAACTAATGAACAAAAATAAAAAAATCAGAGAGCAGGAATAACAAATTCATCATTTAAACTTGTTTAAAAAAAAATTACAGTCTTATTCAATCAGTATTTTTCTACCCAATTTTTTCCCAAACTGTTGAACAACCATAAAAGTCTGTCATATTATTCCTCATCAATCTACAAACTGCACTTAGTACATATCAAGAAAATCAATCAATACCTTTAATATCATTTCTCTTCGTAGCTTCTGCATATTTCTCCTTTAATCCTGCTAATACTGCAATTTCAAGACACAAATCAAGAAATAAAAAATCATTTTCCAAAATTCATAATCAAATACCAAATCAATTAATTCTAATTAACCTAAAACTTAACCAGATCTCAAAAAGAATAATATCAGAAGTAAAAACAAAAAAGAACAAAAAAAGAAGAAGAAATAGTTAATTCTTAATTCAATAGATAACGAATTACTTGGAGGAGCTAATGCATTAACATGAGGATTCAAAATCTTGATGACAACAACTCCATTATTTCCTATTTGTACTGTATTTGTGTTCAAGATCAACCTTCTTTTTTTTCTTTAGGAGTTCATGCTTCCGAAATCTGAAATTGAATTGGTTGTTGCTGGTGATGCTGGTAGCTAGTATTGTGACGAAGGGAAACTAAATTCTTCTGTAGAAAACCTTGCACCAGACTTTGAATACAATCAACAAATAACTTCGTGCAATTAATGATGTTGTATCGCCAATCTCATTCCATCCTACTGAATTTAGACAGGTATGAGTTTTGTTGTGTATGTTCCAGACCATTTAATCTCCTTCCATGCACTTAATTCACATTCACAATTTCACATTCACTTCATTCTTGTTTTTAGAAAAAAAAAAAACTCTCCATATTGTTCTCAAAACACAATCTCAATCCCAAAAAACCCTTATTAATTTGTTGAATACCTAAAACTTCTAATACCCTCTCGGACCATCTCCCAGCTTCCTTCTCAAATCCTAAAACCTCTCCTTTGTGTACTAATAAAATCTTCTCAAACTCCTCATATACCGCTGCTTCCATCGTTAGCTTCTGAGAGAAAATGAAAGTGAAAAAAAATTCTGAAAGAAAGAGACAGTTTTTAATAACGAGTGCGAGAGAAATAAGAATTTTAAAAGAAAAAGAAAGAGAAAAGAAAAACCAAAACTAGAAACCAGGTTTTCAAAGTTTGATGACGTGGGCCAATGAGCTTGGCCGGATTATATACACCCCGGCTTGGGTGGGTGGACAAATTTGCACTGCATTAAGAGATATAGAGAAAAGAAAGAAAGACTTGCATTACTGCACATGACCCTGCCTAGATTAGTTTTTTTTTTCTCTCTCTTTGTTATAGGGTCGTTCTCTTCTCACCTTTCCAAGTCTTGTTGTGTTCTACTTAGGGCCTTTTCCTTCAAGCCCAGCAACGTTTTACTTAACTCATGAGTTATGTTAAACAACTTAAATTAAGAGGTCTCGAACTCGATATCATGACCTCGAGCTTAGTTGACCCTTAACTCAACCATTGAGTTGCATCATCATAGTTGGGATATCATATATGTGATATCTATATGAACTAAATATTAAATAATAATCTTTTGTACCTTTTTTTTATATAACAAAAGAAAGAAAAAAACTATGAACCACAAATTTAATATAGTCTGAGAAGCTAAACGAGATACACACTTTCGAAAGTTTTTTTTTTTTTACTGAGTAAAGGAAACATACGCATAAGCTAATAGTGAGATACACATAGCAGGGATAAGTTTCTTCACGATCAGGATCGAACAAAATACTTTCACATTAGAGCCTCTCAAAGACGAAGTATTAATCATATTCAAGGGATAATTCTGGATTGTGGATTGAAGGCAAAGCCCAACTTGATGATCTGCTTAAGAAACATTTTTCACATATTAACACTTCTTCTAATGTTGTGATTCATCTGTGTTTTGATACCTTCATGCATCATGTTGTTTCTGATAGTGATAATGATAATTTGACTAGGATTCCAGACAAGGATGAAATTTTTCAGGTTTGGGGGGCACCGGGTCCTGATGGTTACCCCCCCCCCCCCCCCCAGGTTTTTTCCAAACTCATTGGCATGTTATGGGGGACGCAGTTACCTCTTTAGTTCAATCTTTTTTTGAGTCCGGTAAATTGTCGGAGCGGCTTAACCATACATTCGTTTCTCTGATTCCCAAAGTTGTAAACCCCACTACTCCGAGTGAATTTAGACCCATAAGTTTGAGTAATGCCTTGTACGAGTTAATGTCTAAATTATTAGCAACTCGCCTGAAAACTGTGTTGGTTAAATTTATTTCCCCTCAAAAATCTGCTTTCATCCCTAAAAGGCAGATTGTGGACAACATTGTGATCGCCCATGAAGTGTTACATACCATGAAAACTAGCAAGTCCAAAAAGGGGTTCCTTGCCCTTAAACTTGATCTGTCAAAGGCCTTCGATAGAATAGAATGGGATTTCATTCTTTTCTTTTTTAGAAAATTTGGTTTCTCTGATAAATGGTGTGATCTTATTTTTGAGTGCATGTCCACTGTTTCTTTTCAAGTTCTTTTGAATGGTGCACCTGGCATCAAATATGCGCCTTCTCGGGGTCTCCGACAAGGAGACCCTTTATCTCCTTATCTTTTTATCATTTCCTTAGAAGGTTTGACTAGGTTGTTCACTTGGGCAGAGCACAAAGGCGACATTTCTGATATATCTTGCAATAGAAACTGCCCACTATTTCTCATCTGCTTTTGCGAATGATTGTTTTGTGTTTTGTAAGGCTACCATTGTGGAAGTTAGAAATCTTATGCACATTCTTGATATTTTTTGCTCTTCTACTAGTCAAGCCATAAATTTTGATAAGTCTGGGTCTATTTTAGCAAAAAGGTTCACAACAGGCATACTAAAATCCTGGCCAGGAAGTAATAAGTTAGGTGAATCTCAAAAGATGAACGGTACTCAGGGACACCTCTTTTCTTTAGCAGATCTAAATCCTTGAATTTTGAGCCCCTCCTAGCAAAAACTTAGGAATCTTTGAAAGGCTGGAAAGCTAAGGTTCTTTCTCGAGCAGGGAGGATTGTTCTCATAAAGTCTTCTTTAGCTTCTTATCCTACTCACCAAATGATGTGTTACTCTCTGCCTAATAAAGTCCTTGACAGGCTTGAAATAACCCAAGCACATTTTTGGTGGTCTAAGAAAGATCCTAAAAGAGTTGTTTACACTAAGGCGTGGAAATCGATTTGCACTCCCAAGTTTCATGGGGGTTTAGGACTTAGGACTCCACATCATTTTAACAGTAGTTGAAAAAGGAGGGGTACCGAAATACGATCAACTTTTCGTTTGGGCTTGTGAGTCTTATGGTTAGGTTTGGACGATCTCAAAAATCAATATCCAAACCTAGATAACCGGAGTTGTGATCTAGGGATCAACTCGACAAAGATAAATCTTTGGAG
>JAJJMA010214221.1:932-20537 GCA_023529015.1 Papaver nudicaule | reverse complement strand
ACCCTAGTCTAGAGAGGGCACGTGTCAGTCATGCAAGGAAAGCTGCCTGATGGTCTGAGCGGGCAAAACAGGGATAGTGGAAGACAGTTCATACCCTAAGTTGTGATGGGGGCACGTGTCGACCATGCAAAGCTAATGACCCGATGATGTCAGCGGGTGTGAAGCAGGAAAAGCAATACATCAAGAGACATTAGCGGGACAAAAGGAGTATGTGGCAGCCATGCACTGGGAAGTCATCAGCGGGGACAAGATGAATACTTCATCACCGAGGGAAGTTGCTCATCCATACATATAGCAGCCCAGATACCGAGGATGCACGTGTACTCCCTTGGTGGGACCCCACAAATGACTATAATTGGGGAACTCTACCCATTGGAGAGGGGGCAACCAATCTTAGAGAGTTCTAGGAGAGAGAAAGAGTGAGATATTTGTAACCTTATAATTTCCCCTTTGTTGATTATCAGTTCTCATTTGTAACCTCCCTAAAAAATCTTGTAATCACCAAAGAACATAGTGAAAATCTCCTACATGGGAACCGAGGATGTAAAGCACATTCATGTGCCGAACCTCGTAAAAATCCGTTGTGTCATTTACTTTCCTGCAACACTAACTTTTCATCATCGTACCTTTACGAGTACTAAAACATCATACCTGACATCTTATAGTGAAGGCAGTGTGTTATCAACCTTAGGATCTGCGGGCGGATTTTTGGTTGTTACAGTGGCGCTAGAAATAGGGACTGAGTAAAGAATTTATTCTTCTTACTGACAAGATGGTGCTCTCATCTAAATTCGCCTCCTGGAGTGATCTACAAAACCAGCAGTGCGAAAACATCTCATAAGAAGACGGAGAACTAACCATCCCTTTTTTGTTCCCTTGGTCTTATCATCTTTTTGCAGAAAAATAGGACATGGAGAAAGCAAAGGATAGTCATAGACTGTCCGCTGACTGACTACCATGTGTCCTCTTTTGAATAGAAACATTACAAGTAAACTGAAACAGTTGCACATACAGAAACCTCAAGCCAGACAACTAGTTGGGGTTGTATTGGGCCTAGCTTGAATCCAAATACATGTGTCGATCCGAAGAGTAGAATAAAAAACAAATTTTACCAATACGCCTGAGTCTCCTAAACAAGGATTAACCAACTGGCTCCACGCAGTAAAGGTAGTCGTTCTAGCGTCAGTTTCTTGAGCATGTTGAAGCGGCGGTCGATCTGTCAATTTTGTCCATATCTGGTTTCGAAGATTGACAGCTAAAGCAGACCAAATGACAATGGTGGGGCCAAACATGTCAGTCTCTGTCTGGGAGTATAGGCTGCTGACTGGAATTTCTTGGTGGAAACAAAGTTGAATCGGAATTCGAGGGTGAATCGTCAACCACCGTGAACAACCTATCTGATAAAATGCTATGGGTGAAGGCCATAATAACCAGAGAGCTGGGAAAAAGAACAGCAGGTAGTGGTTCGGTGTCACTCCAAATTTGGAGTTAAAGATAAAGACGGATCTCAACTCGATGTTGTAGTGAATAAACTAGAGACCACATCTTCCCAATACTATACTCTATTGATAATAGTTGGATAAGTTTTGAGACTGTAAAATTGTGAGCTTGATTGAACAGCAATACGGTTCCTGCAACCAAATCTGATGCCACTGTTTGTTGAAGATCGAATCTTCTGTGTTAACCCATATTGAATAGAAAATGAAGCTCATGAATTCGAACAAAAACAACCAAAAATTTACATCATCTCTATGTAATTGCGTCAATTGAATGTCAACCCTCGGCTGGAAATCTTGTAAGGACGTTAAATGAGCATGATGACGAGCTGCTCCACCAGTCCATAAAAAAGTGTGTTGATTGAAACTGGTGTTATTGTAAACCCAAAATGAAATAAAAAAAAAGGAAATTGAAGGGTATTTGGAGCTTTGAGTAAGAATCGGGTAGGTTGAATTGAGCCAATCAATGTCCAATTCATCATCTAAATCGTCTTTGGATTCACTGGTTTCTCCTCCCATCATCAATGTATAAGGGTGAAGTGGATGGTGGTTATAGAAGTGTTATATAGGAGGATTGTAACTGCTAAAGGTGGTGAATTAAGACCCCGAAACAACAGCAGAACAAAAATCAGAGACTCAATTAGAAACAGTAAGATAAGAATGAACTGTAGAGAACTAGAGATGATGACGAGAAAAAAAGCAGGACAAAAGAGGACTGAATCCAAACTATTAGAACAACCCATGAAACCTTAGTAGTTCCTAAAAAATACAGACTCTTAAAAACAACTAAACCGACAACCAAGGATTGAGAAAATTAAACAACTGGACATTGCCAACCACTAAGATCTGGATTCCAATTATGGGTTAGTTGTAATCTTCCGCCATGGTGGACTAGATTGTTCAAACTACAGTTGAATTGAAGGAATCGGTATTTGTGAGTTGGGTTAGTTTCTCAGATTCACAGACCTTGGTTATTATATATAAATATATGTTATGCAAATTATGATGTGGCTAAATTAAAGAGCTGTAATCAACCTACTCGTCAAAAAGTAAAATAAGATAACTTTTTCGGTTTATATCCATAATTTAAAAGGGTAAGTGTTGCATATGAAGATTTTACTTTCTAAAAGAAAAATGATTATAAGTTTTGAGCGGTTATTTAGTGTAAAAAGCATAAAAGGACAAATTTTTTGTTTTCAATTAGAGTGCCTTGTCTTTCTTACATTTCCTCGAATAAAAATGAAAACATTGACCAAACGGTCTTAAAACTACAGGGGAATTTGAAAGTTTTTCGTGAAATTAGTATAAAACGCGTTTTAGTCATTTTGTTAATAAAATTCACGTTTTCAAACCGGGTTGTAAATGGACACGACTTTAATCCGAGAATTTGCAATTTGCGAATAATTTGGCAAAAGTTCGCTAACTTTGATTACAGTCCAAGTCTCTCATTCGAATTTTAGTGTCCACTATAAATCGATTAAAACTAAAAGTTAATATATCTCCCCCCCTTTTAATGCAAGCAAGCCTATCTCAAACCTTTACCCTTCGTAGCCATAGGATCTTCCAATTTTACACATTAGCCGTCCGATCAGTGAAACAGACGGAAAAAATTGGTGTCACAGAATAAATTTCGACGGACAGTGAATGACTAAATTGTCCTCCACACTTTTACGTTTCTCGCTACCTCCTACGTAATAAAAAAAGATAGTGAAGGGTACATTAGTAAATCGATAAATTAGATAAAATTCGCCCACAAGAACACCTCATCTTTCTCTCGATGGTTCTTCTTCTCTCAAACCTAAATTCCATCGTTCTTCTCTCTGTTCTTCCTACTTCCCAAATTCAACTGACCTTAATTTCAGAGGAGGCTCTTCTTCTTTCAGAGGTAGAGGCAGAGGTTTTGGTGGTGGTTGTGGTTTGCTAGAACCACCAGAGGCGGTGGTAGTTTTGGTTAAGGTCCAAATTCAAAACCGTGCAATTCGACGTCCTATTTTTCTTGGAAATTCATCACCACCACCACTACCAATTTAATCCTCTGCAAATTCTTCCTCCAGTGGTAAGTTTTGTATTCATTTTGAATTAAAATTAGGGTTCTTAATATTTTCCTGATTTAATTGAATCCATTGGTTTTTCTTTTTTGATCAGTTAATTAAATCGATTGGATTGAATTGATTGAACACAGAGAATTGGCTTACGGACATCTTCGAAATTCACCACCATTTTTCCTCTGCCATTTCTTCTCTCTTTCACCTATAGTTTTTCTAGGGTTGCAGACAAAAAATTGAATGGATGAAATCATCGTCTAATCGACTGATTCATTACCAGGTTAGTTTTTTTTTTTTTTTTTTTTATTTTCTACTGATTCGTCTCAATAATCATCAAAATATGAATGCAATTTGATTCTGTGTTACTTTCAAAAATCTGATTAAGAATCTGCCTTAAAATCGATTATTTTCCATGAAGCTTGAATTGATAATGTATAATGATTTTGTTATAAAGTTTTAATTTGTTTGTGCCAGGACGTCAGAGATGCAAATTCAATTTTAACATTCATGATTAGCAAATACTGTTGGTTTTCCAGTTTATGGTTTCGGTCATAGTTTATGTATTTTTTGGTGATATATGCTACTCTGTGTGTCTTTTAAAAGGTTTTTCCATGCTTAATGACTTAGAGTGAAAAGACCTTAGCTAATAGCTATACCAGCCTGAATGTGTTGAGTTGGTAATGGCTTATGCCCAGTTTTGATTGTCAATATGACTGAATTACTGAATAGTAGGTCTCGCAACCATCCGAATTACTGAATGTGTTGAGTTTTTCCTGTTTTGCATGATATTTCAGGAGTAAAAGGCAAATGTTAGATATGTTGGATAGTGATGAAGAGCTTCGTTGGTTACTGCTTTAGAACCAGTTCCACAAAGCTCGGGTATTGTTTTTAAGATTCTGTGATTTTTCGATTTTCGCAAATGGTGTAGAAAACTAGAAATATATTTCATGTACCCACATTTCTTTTCATATTATACTTAGTTTATTCCTAATCAGGATCATAATTTTTTTTTTGGTTGTTGTCTTCCGTAATGAGATGTATGTATGTTATGATTTTCTTGAAATGCTCTCAAACCCTTCACAAACATCAGGGAATGTTTTCAGAAGCTCTCTTAGTCACTCTTTGAGGTTTCCTAGCAAAGATGCATGGAACCAAATGGCTATGAGTTTTATATTTTTCAGCAAAAACTTTACCTCCTTTAGAAGCAGCATCTTATACTAAATATTTCGTAATTCTGGTGGGGAAAGTTAGACAAGTAAATCCGTAAGTTCTCTTCATTACATTATGGTAGACATGTGAAACACACGTATTACGTTTCATAGTTTGCTTCATACGTCGTTGCAGGGAAAGATATATCTAGAAAAGTTGTGGGTCGAGGTGGTTGAACTATCTACCACCAAATATCAAAACAGGGGAGTTGGAACTGGAACCTGATGAAGTGGATCTTATAAGTCGTATGCATAAGCATCGTTGTAATGGGTGAGTGTAACAGGCCGTTGTAGTTCTTTGACCTCTTTTTAATCGTCTACCTTACCACTTGCAGCTTTGTAAAAGTTATGTTATGATCGCATACACAACTATGTATGTGTTAAGCTTAAATTTAGAGTCATTAGTTTTTAGTTGGCTTCACTCAGAAACAATTCATATGTGTGTACCATTTCACTCACAAATTCAGTGGATATGTTGATGAATATATAAAACAGATTCCTGAAACAGCTGACTCAATACACCAATAGGTAGGCACTTTTCGACTCTAGGTTAGTAGTCTAAATTGCTTTTTGATTATACTTTCGAAATTCATACGACTCCTCCGTTTTTATGAAGACATACATGCAATTTTGAGGCTATAAAATACCAAGTATTGATTACGTTATGTGCCATAAATTGTTCTGTTGTTTTTTTTTTTATCCCTGCTCTCCTTCATAACATGACCTGTTTGGATACTGTGGTGCAGGTTTGGGTGGGGCAACCTAGAGAGACAAGATGTCCTGAATGATTAACTTCTGAATGAATAAAGACATTTTTGTTTGTTTATTGTAATGGATTTTGTTTGCCGACGTGCAACGCACGTGCACTCCACTTGTTTAATTAATGGGTACAGAGTTGCGAAAATTAATTAATTAAAATATTCATTTACAACCATAGAACGGTCACGGGTTATTCTTCGCACCTTTTATGCGAATTTTACCTATAACAGAAGTTTAATTTGACCATTCATGTGACTTGTCAAATGAGTATTTTTTTCAACTCATATGTAAATGTAAAATATCCGTCGTCCACGTGGCCATATCACACGGTATGAAACACGATAAGCCAGCAGGATGAGAAGCACTAAAGCATACCCGAAAGATCATCGAGCAAATCACAAGACATGATCAAGGGCTCAGATTAAGTCAAGAAGGTCAGAAGAAGCAGGAGGCGTACCTGATTTCACGGCATGAGAAAGGAGACGTGTCACTCTTCGGGTGGAACACTACAAAGGTGCCAGAGACACGTGGAGCGGGGAAGCCTTGGTTACAGCAATACCCGATGCATTGAGCGGGAAAAACAGAAAAAGTAGGAGACAACTCACACTCTACCCTAGTCTAGAGAGGGCATGTGTCAATCATGCAATATCAAATGCCCGACAAAGTCAATCGGGAAAGTGGGAGACAGCTCATACCCTACCCTAGTCTAGAGAGGGCACGTGTCAGTCATGCAAGGAAAGCTGCCCGATGGTCTGAGCGAGCAAAACAGGGATAGTGGAAGACAGTTCATACCCTAAGTTGTGATAGGGGCACGTGTCGACCATGCAAAGCTAATGACCCGATGATGTCAGCGGGTGTGAAGCAGGAAAAGCAATACATGAAGAGACATTAGCGGGACAAAAGGATTACGTGGCAGCCATGGACTGGGAAGTCATCAGCGGGGACAAGATGAATACTTCATCACCAAGGGAAGTTACTCAGCCAAACATATAACAGCCCAGATACCGAGGATGCACGTGTACTCCCTTGGTGGGATCCCACAAAGGACTATAACTGGGGAACTCTACCCATTGGAGAGGGGGCAACCAATCTTAGAGAGTTCTAGGAGAGAGAAAGAGTGAGATATTTGTAACCTTATAGTTTCCCCTCTGTTGATTATCAGTTCTCATTTGTAAACTCCCTAAGCAATCTTGTAATCACCAAAGAACATAGTGAAAATCTCCTACATAGGAACCGAGGATGTAAAGCACATTCATGTGCCGAACCTCGTAAAAATCCGTTATGTCATTTACTTTTCTGCAACACTAACTTTTCATCATCGCACATGTACTAAAACATCATACATGACATCCTATAGTGAAGGCAATGTGTTATCAACCTTAGGATCTGTCGGCGGATTTTTGGTTGTTACATCATACGCCCAAAAAGAAAATATTATTGGCTCATTACTAACTCCAGATTTTCGACTTAGCAGTAAAGAGAAATTTCATCTAGTTTGGTAATTTGTCTTATCTAAGTGGGGGATAAGTACTCCATTAGAACCTTACAACCCTTCCTGGTTTGTGAAATTACTTCACTTGGGAGTTAAGGACTGTGGGGAATAGGACTCCTTCTTTCCCCATGTTTCGTGGAACATGTGGCTATCTGTTGTGGTTAAAACAGTGTTTACCGCAAGTGCACGGCTATCGATGAGATAGTATGCGAAATACGGGATCGTTCCACAGGGAGTAAATAATCGTTACTTTAGTTCTAATAAAATAAAATGATGATAAATATTAAGAGATGATTTTGTAATAAAGAAAATAGAATAAAGAGAAAACAAATAAATAAGAAAAACACCAAGGCTTCTGATTCCACCACGAATGTGCATACTAGATTATCTAATCAATTCTCTGTGAAATTCTTCGAAATTAATTATCTCAAGACGATTTAGGACACATTTGACGCCTAGGAAAATAAAACGTTTAAACCAACTAATTTCATTCTCAAGATGTTAACAATTTTCTTCACTTTAAGGTGCTGGTCTCTACAACAAGAATATTAAAATCAACGAACAAAGCACGAGGACATATGAAGAAAAATAGTTATCGTGGCAAAGCGAGAATATGGGACCAGAAGAATTATTATTGAGAACCAACTAAAGACTCCAAGATACATCATCGGGCTTCATCGTTAGCCCTAGTGGAGAAATTACACCATTACCAGAGAAATGAAAAGCAAACAAAGAATTAAACTAATTGCTCTGATGTCGGCTCTTGGCCTGGACGGACTCCCCCCAGCTCGTTGCTTTGCTCCCTCTTTATACTTCTCGATGACACATCTTCATAATCTTCCAAAGATTCTCATAATTTAATCATATTCAATAGGTGATATGTGCTAAATCATTACCAAAAGGAAAGAATATATATTTCCTTGGAGTGGGCAGCCATCATTTCCTTAATAATCAGATATTCCAGCTCCTCTTTCCTTCCCACATATATATACCATCACGTGTAATTCTTCAATTAGCCCGGGTCCGATGGACTTTTAAATACACCGCACATTCATTTCCACAAGCCCAAAGTAATAAGCAGCTCCACGCCTCCACTTCTGTTTTGAAATTTGCATGCACCAGCCAAGGGACTTTTCAACTTCTCGTGGACCCACCAATCAGCCACATGTCCAGCCACCCATTGCTATATTGAAATCGTCATGTGGTGGGTCCCATACGGCATGAAAATGTAAAAAGGAACTGATTTCCTTGTTTCTGAACATCACGTCACAAAACTCATTTGACTCCAGATTGGGCACTTGTCTTGGACGCCCCTTAGCGGCTGGTAGGGTGCCAATAGTGCTTGTCCTTTAAAATGATTGTTCTGCTCTTTTCTGCCAATTTCGACACCTTGTTCTCCATTTAATCCAAAATAGCTACAAAACACAAATAAAACGTAAAATGCACCTTTTACAAAAAAAATAGCTAAAGAAAGTGTAATCAATAGATGTTTAGAGAGGTGTTTTAGACACCTATCACTATCCATGAATGATTTTTACTTCAGTAACAATGATGTTAATTGCAGGTCTGTTAGTGCAAAGGCCATAAAGGAAACACAATAGTACATGTGTGTTGTGAACGGTACAAAAAAGATTCGATATGTAAAGACATTGGAGATATATATGTTCGGTGGTGTCCGCCTAGAAATGTTTTGTGAAGTTGAATACTGGCGATGTCTTTGATGGTTCTAAAAATGCAGGTATTGGTGGGGTGTTGCGAGATGAAGCCGGTGAGTTCTTTGCCTGTTTTGTGAAGTATCTGTTCAACTGCTGAATCTCCGTGGCCGAATTTGTGGCAATCCGAGATGGCTTGGCTTTGGCGAGAGCAAAAGGAGTTAGGAGAATTGAAGTGGAAAGCGACTCAGCGTACGCCAACAATATTTGTAAAGGGATTAACTCTCCAGCTTGGTATCTAAAAGCTATTGTGAATGATATTGAGAGTCTGGGAAATGATCTTGAGTGTTTTGTTATGAATCACAAATACAGGGAAGCGAATGTTGTGACTGATATCTTAGCCAAGAATGCTAGTACTAGTAGAAATTTATTTAGCCTGTGGAATAATACTCCGCCTGTGAAGATTATAAAATGTCTGAGAGATGATATTATGGGGAGAGCTTACCCCAAGATTGTTAAGCTCTAAATTTTTGTTGTTGTTAGAAGAATCTATCAAAAAAAATAAAAAAAAATGTAAGAGTAATTTCTTGGTATACATCATTTTTTTTTCTGTTACCTAAATTGGACATTTCCATTGCATTGGAAATGGCAAGATATATATTTTTTAATGTATTTATGAGAAAAATCTGTTGATTTAGCCGAGGGATTCTCTCATTATATCTATTTAATGTTTTAGTCCAAATATAGCTGTATTTATTGCTCTAGTAATGAGAGGGATTACCCTCCACTGTCGCTGGAGATGAAGCCCTTATATATAGTACTAACACAAGAATGTGGCAATTGTACCTTCACATCAATACAACAAAATCAAGTAAAAAAACATGGCTTCTTCTATTTTCATTTCTGCATTTTTGATGTTTATCTTTTTCATGAACTGTTTTCAGCCTTCATATGCAAGGCTTGGCGCCATCAAGAATGATACCAGTGCGATGGTCTCAAAAGATTTGATAGCGGATATTTGCTCACACACCGGGGACAGTGATTTCTGTATCACACTGTTGAATTCTCCTCATCCAACTTCAGCCGACGAACGTCACCTTAATTCAGTCAGTGCGAACCATTTGGCGTTGATTACTTCTGTCTATACTTTAACCAATGTAATTGAACTTCGCAACGTATGTACTCCTGATCTTATGAAACATTTTGATACATGTGTCAGGAACTGGCATGTCGTTCTCGGCGGAATGTACCAAATTGAAGGTGATTTGAAACGTTTTGATTATGTAAAGGCAAATCAAAATACTCTCTATGCTATAGGTAATGTTTCTGAGTGTGAACATCAGTTCTCCTTACCTCCCGTGACCAAGTCTCCATTGACAGGCAAGAATTCTTTTATGATTAATATCCTTAATTACCTTGCTAAGATTACAAAGCCCGTCTGAGGGATGGTAAAGAAATTGGTTGGATCAATAGAGAGCTCATCCAATGAATATTGCGTAGCAAGTATGGGTTTCATTTCGGTTCATGTGTAATAAATCAAAATAGGCATGAAATGAAAAAGCACCAGTTTTATATATTCTATTTTGATTTGGTTGATAAATGGCTAGCAAAGTTTAATTGGTTTAGCCAACAGTTGGTGAGTTCAGCGGGGAAAAAAATTTTACCACCATCGTTATGAAGCAAGATGTTCCATGGTAATACCCCTTCATAAAATTATACCATATGGATGGACAAAAAACAATCAAACAAATGAAGCAACAAATATAATTATGGCTTCTCTCCTTAAATGTGGCTATCCATTTATCATTAATAGCCCAAAAAGTTTAAGTTTAAGTTTAAGTAAAAAAGTTGAATACCAAAAAAAGTATAAATAAAAAAAAAATTTAACAAGTCATTATTATTCTTTTTCAATTTTTGAGTCCCACTTATTTCCAAAATCAAAATAAACCCTCACTCTTCCTCATATCCATATAAGATTTCATTTCAAATAAATCAGTGATTCTTATGTGATTATTCTCACAATATTCTCACAATTTACCAATTATAAACCCCAATTTTTACTTTTTGTTCTGGGATTCAAGGGATTTAAGGGATTCAAAAATCTGATCTTTTTCCAGTTCTTTTCACCACCTCTCTTTCTCCGCCTCATCTTTTTCTTCCTCACGGTTCCTGAAACTCAACTTCAACAGGCTGTTCTTCTTTTTGTTCGTTTTCTTCTACAGCCATTTCGGAAAAGGACAATCCATATAAAGGTGGAGAAGAAGATGGAGATGTAGATGTCTGTTTCGAAACTGGAAGATCTTCGACATCAAGGGTTTTTTCTTCTAGCGGAGATCGATAATTGGCTCATGATTTGTGTGTAATTTCGTATGGATGGATTTATATTTTGCAGATAAATTGATTGAAGATTTAGCAAATCTTGTTTTTAACAAATAGATCTTAGTTTGATGAGTCTAGATCTACTCATCTTATCAACATTTGTTAATGTTTTAGATCGTTTCAGTTGATTGATCCAGTTTTGTTATGCAGAAATTTGTTTATAATGAAAGGATCAGATGAAATTTCTGTGATTTTTTTCTCTAAATGGATCTGAATTTTTTTCTCTAAATGGATTTTTCAAAATGTCGGTTTTCACCAAAACCGAACCGAAAATAACCGAACCAACTCGGTTCGGTTTTAAAACCGAACCGAGGATGAATGGCGACGGTGATGGCGCAAAATTTAGAAAACCGAGGATGATGGCGATGGCGATGCATAAAACCGAGCCGAACCGCGCCATGGACAGCCTTACATGGAATCACCAATTGATTTTTCAGGAATTTCCAGTAGAGACGACTCAACTAATTGTGGGTATTCATCTTCCCAAAGATAACAAGATTTGGACTCTCTCGAGAACCGGACAGTACACGGTTAAATCAAGTTACAGACTACTCACAGAGATAAACACCAGCAATACTTCGCAACAGTCTTCTCTTTTGACAGATGCTCATTTTTCTGCCATTTGGAAGCTTAGTTTCCCCAAAATTAGGCTTTTCATTTGGAATGCCATGGTTGAGGGACTTCCAACCTTTATTGTCCTTCACTCGAGGAATATTGTTCCCACTGGTTTGTGTGTCACTTGCAATGTTTTTCGAGAAACTGCTAATCATATTTTGTTCTTGTGTAGCTTTGCAATGGAGCTTTGGGTACAAATTTGGGCAACTCAGTGTCAACCAGTTATCTCACTCCATTAGTACGTTATTGGATTTGAAGCTGCAAAGCCGACAACAAAATCTACTTCTCTATACAGTTTGGCACCTCTGGCTTGCAACGAATGCGAGAGTGTACAATAGACAACAACAGACACAGACAATTTTTCCAGTTAATATTGGTCATGTGTAAGGAGTTCGAATTGGCTCAGCAACATGTAATACTTTATCTGCCAGATTCCCCTCCACAAATAAGACTGACAGTACATGAGAGAAACATGGTGACAATAGAAGTTTGTTGGAAACCTCCTCCTCAGATTATGTGAAGTCAATTACTGACCAAGTTCGTTGTGAACCCTCGTAAATTTTTGTGAAGTCTTATGTGAAATACAAAAATCAAGGGCCAATTGGTCAGAAAAATTTATAGCTAAGGGGTCTTCCCTTTTTATAATAAAAGAGAAAGGACCACTCACTTTTATTGTCACACTATCTCACACTTTCGGTACCATTTTTTCTATAAAATATAAACGCTAATGGAATTTAAGCTAATTTTTTTGGTATATGTTCCTCTCATAAAGCTCTATATTCCCACAAAAAATGAGAACATGCCGCGATGTATAACACCACCATTTCCTACTTTGAAAATCAGTCGTTCAAATTCGACGGATTTTCAACGGTTGAAATAGTGGTAGATAGTGAGCTTAGTATTTCGAAAAACGTTAATTTTTGGTAGGAATGTCGAGATACATGAAAGGAACATATCCTCAAAATCTTAGCTCCAAATTCGTTGGCATATAAATTTTATAGTTAAAACGGTGCCGAAAGTGCGAGATAGTGTGTGATTGGATCCTTTCTTGTAATAGAATAGATAGATAAGATAAATAAAGAGGTATACATAATATTCATAGCCATGAAAAAGTTAAATCATGTGTTTTTTGAAAAAAGCAGTGTACAATACTTTTTAAATTGGTTGTTTTAAGGACCCCCATTCTATGAGAGACTCCCCTAATGAGACAAAATAGGTTCATCCAAATGCTTTTTCCAAAACCCCTTATCTCACATATTTTCCTAATTGCTAATATATTTCTGGTTATTTAGAATTAATGAATGTGATTAGTTTAACCAACCTAAGATTAGTTTTTAAACTATGGCAAGGCTGCCACCACCACCACTACCACCAACATCAGTGTTGCCATCGCACCACCAAATTTCGTCTGGATTTTGTTCAACAAATCCAGCTGAAACCAAATTTCGTCTGTATTGTACCTACCAAACTCAACCAAAAACATCTGGATGTTTTGCACAAAACCAGACGAAAATAAGCTTGGGGTGAGAAAAATGGATTCCAGAAGAATTTTCGTATGGATTGTACCTACCAAACTCAACCGAAAACCACTTCCCAAATTTGATTTTCGGCTGGGTTGTTCACAATTAACCCTATTTTCGGTTGGGTTGGTTGTGACACAATTGCTAACTTAGTTTTCATCTGGAATATATATGCATGCAATACCTAAGAAATCAAGACGAAAATTCTGGAAACTTAAAAATTTCGGTTGGATTTCTAGGGTATATTCCAGACAAAATCTCACTGAACCCTATTTTTTTTACCATTCAATCAATCAATCCACGCATAAACATTGAATCATACGCAAAATTAAACAATGGGTTTGTTAATTAGTTGTACCTGAGTCACATATCCGGATTTATTTCATTAAGAATCTCGTTCATCACTTTCTCCATTGTTTTCCTCATGTTCTTCACTTGAAAATAAAGTGAAACTGATTTTCAGTTTTTTTTAAGTTTTAGGGTTATCTTAATGATGAGGAAGGATCCTGTGACATGGTTAAAATGACACTATCTTGACATTGTGTCGCAATTTTTTTGATAACTCCCAAATGACAATGTATTTGAAGCTAATTTTTTTGGAGCACGTTTTTCTTATAGAGCTCTATTTTCATACCAAAAATGAGCGCATTTCGAGATGTATAGCACCACCTTCTACACCTTTGAAAACTAACCGTTAGTTAGTTTTTTTTATTCAACGGTTAAAACGACAATTAGTAGATAGTGATTCTATACATATCGGAATGCGCTCATTTTTGGTATGAACATAAAGCTCTATAAGAAGAATGAACTCCCAAAAAATTAGCTTCAAATACATTGTCATTTGGGAGTTATCAAAAAAATTGCAATACAATGTCAAGATAGTGTCGTTTTAACCATGTCACAGGATCCTTCCTCCTCAATGATTTAGGGTCTTTTTGGTCTCATCCTTAATTTAATAGGATAATCTAGACATTTCAATATATTTTGACACCTCTTATAACTAACCGTAGGATTATAGTTTTGGGTTTATGAATGGGTCCCTAAAACAGCCAATCATTTTAATGTGGGTTCCGACTTCCGAGGCATTGGTTTTTGTAAAAAAGTAAAAACATTCATGTACTCATTGTTAAATGTTAATGTCCCCCTCTCTGGATTTCTTACCCCACTCACTCCCCCACCCCACCAAACCAAGACTTGGAGTCCATGCGCTGAGTGAGCCAATACAAGAAGGCGCCACATAAGCAGGGATAGAGTGAGGGAAGGAATTCGGGGGCAGCTAGATGACCAAGTGACATAAGATGAACCTCTTCCTTCAGTACTGAATTGATGCAGTGAATATATTAGCATTTGAAGGAGGAGGAACTTGCAGAGCACATGGTTTCTTCTCTGTGAGCAGCGTACAACGAGGAAAGATTAATGCCTGCATTTAGCGTTATGCCTGATCTGGGTCTTGTATACCCACATTATCCAAGTAGGTCGCTATGCATTTTATGATGGTCTATGATGGACATAACCAAAATATCAAGTTTTGTTTACCCTATCTGTAGGATGGTCTCGACTAAAGCTGAAATAAGCTTCACCTGCATGTAAGGTTCTTAGTGACATATACCATTGACATGTTCTACCTAGCATGCATCTGTTGCTATAAATAGACTTACTGGTTCAGTTGTACGGCAGAAAGAACAAGTAATGAAATACTCTGGTAATTATAACAAATTCTCATTTTACAGATGCAACACACAAAAGTAAAGGAGTGCAGCAATCCGCACAAAGAGTGCACCAACAAATACTCTATGCAGATTGAAAGATCAGAGAAGAATCAGTGTGCGTAATCAGATACCAAACTCTCATCCACAGCTTTTGGACCCCCACAAGATCTTGAGACGGATTCAAAAAGTCTTTCAATCTCCGGTGCACATCTCGTGAATGAGCGAGTCCAGAAGCTATATCGAGGATTCTGGAAAAATCACAACCACAAGTATAGAAATACATTGTAAGACACTGTCGAAGTACCATGATCGC
Organism: Papaver nudicaule; assembly: GCA_023529015.1. Classification (NCBI taxonomy): domain Eukaryota; kingdom Viridiplantae; phylum Streptophyta; class Magnoliopsida; order Ranunculales; family Papaveraceae; genus Papaver; species Papaver nudicaule. The sequence continues at coordinate 5,349 of JAJJMA010214221.1, read as the reverse complement.
AGCAATCATAAAAGGAAAAGAAGAAGGGTAGTCCTGCAAACCTTCATCAGCTCTACAAAAGTGATAAGCAGACCCCATGGATGAGGACGATTTACAATTAAGCGTTCCAATAAAACCCTCGTTATTTGCTCCTGAATGACTTCCTGTTTGTAGAGATAGATAATAAGTATGGTAGAGTAAAGCTTTAAATTCCCAAATGGAAACAACTTTCTTCATAATTCATCATTATATAAAATAACTGGCCTACATTACAATAGCGAAAGCTCAAATAATTTGACAAACCTTTTAGAGAGGAACAACAAAAAGGAAGAAACAAGATAAGTAAACTCAACTGACCTGATTGGCTGCTTCAGCATATAGGTAGAGGAGGACAAAGGAGAAATAGTGTGTATGGCTGTTGGGATAGCGCAACTGATTCGCAATCGCATTTAAGAAGAGGTAGCGACCTTCTGTGTCTAGGTCCCCTATCAGAGTTTGAAAGATATCCATCGCAGACCCCACAAAGAATATATCCATTGGTGCAGTATTTGCCGTCTCTGGCGCATGTGAGGCTGATGTCTTGGTTTGTAGTTGCTGGATAGCCTGTAAACAGCCAGAAAATAAACTCAAATGCAAGTAAATAAAAGAAAACGAAAAAGTATTGCTAACACCCAACTCATCCCAACAAAGAGAGAAAACTGGGAATATTTGATGACCGTTGTAGCAAATATTGACGTATGCCACAAATTTTCCACATCTTAAACTATCTGGTTTCAAAAGGGAGGTATCCATCAAAGAGTTGAAACATAATATAAAAGACAGACCTGATGAGAGCAACAACAACAACAACAACAACAACAACAAAAATACTGTTTAATTATGTACTGCAATCAAGTAAAAAAGTAAATGAGTGACTTGTGTTCGAGAAAAGAGTCTGAAATGTAATGCTCTTGGTGCGCGACTCAAGGCCTTATCAAGCATGATAGTGATCCGCAGAAAAAATTAATCCTTTAGAGTTGTCAAAACTGACTTGGCCACTTAAATGAATTCAACTAAAAGCTGATTGTTCCTATAAAGACTGCCAACCGCGGCCAGTTTCTAGACCACTTCACAAAACAAGGAAACCCAACAAATCAACCACTTTACAAAAAAAAAAAAAAAAAAAAAACAAAACAAAAAAAAAAAAATACCTGCATGCCAACATAGAGAACAAGAGAATTGATCAATGGAACATTGTATCGAGTCCCAGCCAGTGATACCTCGCCCTGAGTAAGCAGAACTCTATGCTTTAATTCTGTCAAAAATGATGGTCTCTGTTGCCTAGTCTGCAAAATTGAAAATCAAAGGTGCACAACTAAGAAAATACAGTGCTCAGCCAATCCTAAAGAACGGATAATACCCTCAATCTGTAGAACTTCAAGGAATTTTATGTGGCAAAACGAAAAAAATGGAAGGGGATGAGCAACAAAACTTGGTGGTCAGGGGCAAAACTTGCAATTACCTGTAGATACTCATCAATATCACTCTTCATCTGTTTAGATTTCAGAGCAGCATCAACGTCAGAGAAAATGAATGGCGATTGGCTTATCTCGGCTAAAAGATCGATCTGCAGATTATTTTATAGTTTAGGTTTATGAAAAGTTTCAACCAGTAAATTAATGGCACGTTTGAAACCCATTCTTGTCAATACCTTTAAGTTTGGAGTGGAAGGATCAGGAAGCCTCATGTTGCGAGGAAATGCACTGAGAATAACATTCCGCATCTGAATGCAGCTTGGGGGGATGACATCGCAGAAGCTGAAATGATAATTGCAGAGGAACTCAGGAAAATCGTGAAGAAGCACCAGTAGAACACGCAAAGTGCCTTTATAGAGGAAGTGAACCTGCACAGATACAGCAAATTCACCAGGCAGTTATTTATCGTCTTAAAAGGAAATCAATACAATAATAATTATCACTGGTTGACAAATGAGAGCCCGATGACTATATGGGAAACTAATTGATGACCAATTTTTAGTCATACTTTCCCAATAACCTAAACATCTTTGGTATCATAACCCCAACTGTATAGGAATTTGGATATATTCATGAAAGTAAAACTCTGCAAAATGAAAATACAGCATTTATGTAAAGTGGACACTACAATCAAAATGAAATCCCCAGGGAATTTAACCCATTTTGGGTAAACTAAGTTGACAACATAATCTTCCCAATTTTTAGTCATCTTTCCCAATAACCTAAACATCTTTGGTATCTTAACCCGAACTGTATAGGAGCTTGGAGATATCTGTATAAGTAAAACTCTGCAAAATGAATATACAACCCCTAAAAAAACCTGGCGTCATTGGGGCAGACTGAAAATCATTGGGGCAGACTTTTTCTAGCCATATTCGGTAGCTCCATCAGCTACCGAGTAGTGTTGGTAGCTCCATTAACACTACTCGGTAGCAGATGGAGCTACCGAATGTGGTCTGCCCCAATGCCGAAAAGTCTGCCCCAACGACGCAAGGTAAAAAAAGTGGACATTACAATCCAAAATGAAACCTCCAGGGGTTGATATTTAACCCAATTTTGGGTTAACTAAGTGAACAACATAATCTTCCCTGGGTTTCTCTTGATATTGGTAAGGATGATCAAGGGATATTTGATAATCCAAGCAAAACAAGGATTACGCAACAGTGTCCATACAATTGCAAGCATATAACAAAATACGCTGCCACTTGCTGCCAAATGGATTGCACCAAGAGATTCACAGACTTAAAGTGGTATAAGGCTATAAGTAACAAAACATGCATGCGTCACTACCCGATAAAAAGAGTTAAAGTCCTAGTCTGGAGATAATGTTACACGTGATCCATTTATAAGCATGTAAATTACTGCACGACTCAAGCAAAATAAGCTTACAGGTTCTCCGAGCTCAGCATTTCTCAAGTTCGGCTCCATGAACTTGAACAAATCTACAAGCAAGCGCTGGACATAGGGTGAAGTCTTCTGGGAATTTCCATAAAGCAATTTTGGCATGAAACTCCTATGACTCACCAGCTCCAGCCACACAAAACTGGAAGCATTAGGAACAAGTTAGATGTTAGTACCCATCACGAGGAAGACAATAAACAGATAACCTGATACAGAAAATAAGTAAGAAAATTTGAAGGCAGAGCTCCCAGACACTCCCAATGGGTTCATTTTTTTTTGGAGAGGACTCCCATAAGTTGGCAACAAACATATAATCTATATAGTAATAAACGAAGACCAAGAAGAAATAAGATATGAAATCCTAACCTAAAACCCGGTACTTTCAGAGGCTGCAATGCGTGGAAGGTATTTGCAAATGCCGTCAGAATCTGCTGATAACCAAACTGAATTAGTTAGACCAGAAATAAAAGAAAAAACAATCCTCGGAATTTTGGATAATTTATGGTATAACACAATAAACAACTAACTGAACCTGAAAGTTGGCACCCTCAAGCACAGGGTCAGGAGAACCAAGATCCAGAAGCCAGTTTACAAACAATCTAAAATAAGGCCTCGGATTGAATGCTGTCTTTTTCTCATCGGCATCTTTTTGAATAACTCTAATAGTAACCAGCAAAATCTGGTAATAAGACAATTGTAAAGTTAAGTTCTACCAGCATAATCTGGTAATAAGACAATTGAAAAGTTAAGTTCTTGTCGAGAGAGAGAGAGAGACCTTGGGGAGGAGAAAAAGTTTATTTGATCCCTGATCCACTGCGCAATACTAATTGCCAAATATGTCACCCGGAGTAAATTAGAGGGTTGATGAAAAAAAAATGCTCAAACAAAGTGCCATGTATATAGACATTAAGGGAAATATCAATACCTTCAAGATCAGAAACACGAGTTTGGCATACATATCAACAGCAATAAATGACAGAACTGGAACTTGCTGAGGTGATTGCAGTGTCAATGAGCCTGAACTAACCCCTTCCACGGACAGGCAGTGGTGTACTGATAATTCCTGAAATTAAGAAAACAGAATGAGATTTTTGCCCATGATGCTTGGTTGTTATTTATTTTATTTCTTTTTCTTTTTCTCGCTCTTTTTTTGTTTTTGTTTTTTTTTCTCTTTTTTGCTAGAAACAAAATAACAACAAACACTAGCTTAAGCTAATATTCAGATTCAAGTATTAATAATTACCGTGAGCAGGCGGAAAAAGCGATCTGTCATGTCATCACCTTTAAGCAGTCCACTTTGCTGCAACTGTGACACAAAATGGGTGACAGCTGCATCATTTGTACCAGAAGCTTCATAGATCTGATACCAATCTTTGAAAAGCTTCAAAACCTGCAGTCAGACGAAAATAATTGGTCAACATTTTTATGATTAGATTGCAAGAAATCACACCAATGAAATCCATTGGCAAAACAATGAATGCATCATAGTCAAACTAAAGATATAGTAACTGAACAGCATAACG
>JAJJMA010214189.1:0-11932 GCA_023529015.1 Papaver nudicaule | reverse complement strand
TCATAGCTTTTAGCCCAACTGTATTTCTTTGACCAGATTGTTCATGATCAAAGATTTTAAGTTTGACAACAAGGCCACTTCTTGTTATATCTAAGCCATGCACCTCTTGGATGGCATATTTCTTTGAGTTGTACCTTGAGGGTAATAACCTCAGAATTTTACACACAATGTCCCTTTCCGGAATAGATTTTCCTAAGGTGTGACAGGTATTCACTATCTCATACAATTTGTGGTTAAATTCTTCAAAGGTATCATCCTCAAGCATTCAAAGGTTCTCCCAGTCAGACATGAGGTTCTGAAGTCTAGCTTATTTTTCTGCTGAATTCCCTTCGAACACAGTCCTTAATCTATCCCAAGCTCCTAAGAGGTTTCACATGTGGCCACGTGATGGAAAATATTAGGTGTTACTGCATGAATGATAGCGTTTAGCCCATCATAGTTTTGCTTGGCGGCTTGACTTTCCACGTCAGTATAATCGCCAATGTCTTTGGGGACAGACTCACTTCCTACCAGGATAGTTGGAGGTGTGTATCCCTTTTCGACATAAACCCAGGTTTTGAAATCCCGAGCTTGCAAAAATGATCTCATAGCAGTTTTTCACCATAGGTAATTTGTGTCATCAAACTTTGGTGGTACGTTACAAGCTCTTATGCTTTGTTCCATAACTCACAAGCCGCGATAAACACAGACAGTTACGTCTTTTATGTGTTCACCGGCTCTGATACCAACTGAAAAAGCAGGGGTACCGAAATACTACCAACTTTTCGTTTGGGATCGTGAGTCTTATGGTAAGATATGGACGATCTCAAAAATCAATATCCAAATCTGATAACTGGAGTCGGATCACAAGTGATCGGTCCAATGCAAGACAAGTCTTGACAAATCCCCTGGATGGATTATGAACCAACTCGACGGTTATGAATAACGTACTTCTTGTTTATGCTTTAGTTATATAATTAGAGAATATAATGCGGAAAGTAAAGCACACAAGACACCAGAGTTTTTTTTAACGAGGAAACTTCAACCTGTAGAAAAACCTCGGGACCTCGTCCAGATTGAACACCGCACAGTACAAACTGTCTACAAACACTAACCTACTATAATACTTCGGTCTGGGATGTAGCAGAGACCAACTCTAGCCCTCAAAGCGAATTGGCTACTGTCGCACTCCTTACGTCTCTAGATCCCCCACAGATCGTCACGCACTTGATTCCCCCAGCTGACGTCCTTTACAGGCCTAGGAGTTGCTTTAACCGCTGTTAAAGGCTTGTGTCAATAATTCCGGCTTTCCAACCTCAATTATCAACTGTATATTTAAACTGTCCTCTATCAGTTTGACATACACAAAGTGACTTCCTTCGGATTGCTCCAGGTCATACGGAAATCTACTTCCAAGATTGGGCTTACGCTGAAAACCTAGTAATCAATGCCAAACTTGTCTCTACCTCAATTGTAAAAAGAATCACTTAAGAAACTTATACAATTAGAGCTAACTGGGTCTTACAACACGTCGTGCAGCCTTGCGTTGCTTCTTTTGAACCCCTGTAGTTGCGTATCAGTTCTTGAATGTCCTTATTGCATAAGGGAAGGACCGTAGAATAGACAAGAACGTAATCAGGCAACCAAGGTTACAGGTTAATCTGGTCTCAACCACTAAGGTCTCAATGTCCTACCTATGCTTCCCAACTCTCAAGAGAAGTCTTTATAGTCGTTGGGTAAATCCCACAGAGGAACTGCTACCTAATAGAGGATGACTAGACCACAACAAGCTTTCACCTAAGTGAAAAGAGTTTACGATCAATTCCACAGAGAAACTTCACGTATGCTTGATGCTTGTGGTTTTCGTTCTGAAACCCTCTATTTATAACACTCAGTAAGATAGGTTGCTTATGAATAAATCAACTAGTTACTTGTTCCACAAGTTTAGCAAGTGCTCTTGTAAAACGAACCCGTTACTTGACTTGCCCACAAAGAAACCTAGATTTATCTCAATTGGAAATCTTTATCATTTATCTGTCAAGTGTTTTGTTAGTTCACAAACACTTTATCTTATTGACACATTGAGAATCGTTAGATGGACCACAGAAGATATCTTCGTGATAACCAAGTCCAACTAAGAGATAAAGGTGTTAGAGGTTTAACCCGCGTGAAATTCCAGAAGAATATCCACGTGGACGGTTCGGGAACCATCCTTCTGAATTCCGGCCAGATACATCGAATATGTGGTTCACGTACATGTACGTGTACAAATTGATGCTTTGGAACTCTGGAGTAAAATCCGGAGTCACTGTTCGCGAACCGGTTCGTGAACCGGCATTGTTCAGAATTAGGGTTTAACTGGATCCGCTGGACTCTTTCTCAAGAGTACTCCTTTAGATTCACCCATATCCTACAAGTGATTTACAAGCATACCATTGCTATGGAAAATGGTATCGAATCTATCTCACTCATCTTCTAACCTTAGTATTCGTGGGAACAAACACTAACATAACACATGGTTATGTAGACAAGAATACGATCTCAATCGCTATTAGTATCTCTACTAAAGTAGCCGACTATTTCGAAAGATAGAATAGGTGAATATAAGAATTTCCATAAAAGTCATAACTCCTACTAAAGTAGCCGACTATTTCGTCATTCCTTATATGTCGAACTGTCCTCCTCAACCGAAAAACTGCAATCTACCGCACATGACCACGACAATGACAATCATAACTCCTAATATTCACCATTCTCCCACATTGACTTGCAAGCAAACCATTGTGTTTGAAAGTCTGTTGAATCTTTATCATATGTATCCCTATAACCTTAGCATACTTGTAAAAGCATACTAATACAACTTGTAGTTATGTAGACAGGTATATATCTATTTCATATCTTAACACAATCATGGATCTATCAACAACTCTCTCTTTCATCAATGGTGTAAATGTGTTTCCATGATAGTCGATGAAAATCCTAAGAATTCGATGGAAACTAAGCTAAAGAATCTCTTGAAAAATAAGAAGAAGAATATGAAGAAACCTAGATCCAATACTCCCAAGAACCATAGAATTGCTTCTATTGTTAAAGAATGCAATGAATCAAAAAGAGAGGTCCAAGCTCTTGGTGAAGTATTTTTGAAGTCGTTACAAGTTTAAGAAGCTATGGTTAAACAACATGAATCTCTTCTTGTCAGTCTCAACCAGAAGATTCATGAACCGTATGTTCCTATGAGCACGAATAATGTTGAAGGAACAATGGATATTGATAATTATATCAATAATATCTTAGCATGGTTAACTCCTTTTATTAAAAAGAGTTTGTCTTTTCCTTAGTGTTTCGGGTAATCACTATGCTAGAAGTACTTAACTTTTTGATTAATAGCTTGTTTGGATGCTCCCCAAAAAGTTGTTTTTTAACTTAAAATAAGTTGAAAAGCCAAAATTAAGTATGGATGATGAAAAAGAAACGACTTATGGAAGTTGTTTATAAGTCAAAAAGGAACTCCTGGAAGAAGCAAAAAATTTTGGCTTCTCACTTCTGGGAGAAGTAACTTCTAGTAGGACCCGTGTAAATTAAATCTGTAATCATTCTCATTCTTTCTCTTTCTCTTTTCCTTTCGTCTCGTTATTCTTCCTTCCTTTCTTCTTTCTTTATTTTTGTTATCTGTTACACCATTAAAACCTAAGGGAAGAAATCAATATGAGAGAAGACAAAGGGATTAATTGTATTAATACTTTTCTTTGATTGTTAATTAGTATCTTTATTCATGTTTACAAGGATGCTAATAGTTTTATTAACTTACATAGATCTAGTTTTATTGATGTGGTTGCAATCAAAATCAATGGGTTCGGAAACATTATACGACAATCAAAGATCGATATGAATATATTTTGATTTGTATATTTGGTTACCGGGAAAGAGTACTAAATACAAGATATATTATAAGCATAGAAATGTGAAATTCTTGTCATATTAGTAGTAGAAATTGATCTTTAATTTTTTTTTAAACTTTTTGTTCTTGGATCTGGGTATTATCTATCAGTAAGTTATTTTGATGCCAAGAATTCGATCGATGTATGACATACATTTAGATTGGATCAAGAAAAGTTTACGAAAGTTTGAAATTTAATTAAGCTAATGGATTAATCCGTGATTTTACCTTTCAAAAAAAAAAAAAAAAAACGTGATTTTGTATGGGTTTGTAGAGAAACATCAATATATCATGTGATCATCAAACAAAATACTGAAAATGTTAACCATGAAAATTTCAGAGTCGTCTGCCAAACTAACTTAGTGGCTTTTTGGCTTTTAAGCAAGTGAATTACCGAACAAGCTTTTCTTTACTTTTGGCTTTTGGGAAGTACTTCCGAGAAGTTCAGAAGCAGAAGCAAAAGTGATTATGTTATCCAAACAGGCTATAAAGCTTATATGCTTTTTCTACTTCCATGTTTTCTTTTCATCAATTAACAAAATTTATTTATTTAAATCTTGATGATTGCAATACTTGATCATCCTTGTGAATGTATTGCGCACCATGAATTTGCTTTTTTAGCCATCACACCTTTTTCGGGTAAAGTAATTCATGTAAAATTATCAAAATCCATGCTTATGACTCTTATGGCCAAGAGGAGACGATTTTGATAATGAGGTTTCTTACAATTGTGGACTCGATGATCGTAACTAAAAAGGATATAACGTTGTGCTTTTCGTTTTTACGTTCGTAACTGGCTAAGAAGGGGATCCATATGTTTTCTCTAAAAGCGATGGTTTTTCGTAAATCTATGTCTGGATTTACTAAGAGAATATGGACGATTAAGCTTTGAATTCCTATGTTCGTAACTGGTGAGGGAAGGAAAACATAATACAATTTTACTTGTTCACGAACTCAAGTTTCTACCAAAAACCTTACTTGGGAAGGTCGTCGCGTTGTTATTTAGGGAATGATACATAATGGGGGAGAGTTCTTAATGAACTTGTTCTTCATGGTAATGTTAAAGCATAGCTCGGTTGAACCCACTGGCGTTGCTATCTCAAGTCAGTTTTCAAGTTTTGATGACAAAACACAATCATTGATTAAGTCTACAATATCATTTCGGACTAGGATAGCTTAGGTATTCGGGACGAAGACCAGTGAAGATGAAGATATCTATCGTCCTCATCGAAAGGTTAGAAAGGTTTTCTTTTTGGTTTCATATTTACCGATTCTATCAAATAAATAGTCAATGATATTTTTTATAGGGATCTTGAAGGATCAAAGACTAGTTCTCTTGGCACTTAGGTTTTCCTAGTGACCAATGCATAAGAACAATGTCGGAATAGAGCTAATTCTTGAATTACACCTGAACAACCAACGCGTTCATATGCTGGAAGGGAAATTCCTAAACTCGAATTAGTTTCACATGAACGCGTTCTCCTGAACTCCGAAACTGCTCCATGAACGCGTTCATATAAGCCATGGATAAAAAACTTCCTTTTGGAGTTTTTGCCTTGTTTGAACGCATTTTTGAACTCGTTCTTATTAAGGTCCATGAAGCTCTTGTCCACAATGTCTTTCACGTCGTGTTTATTTACATGGACCCTATAGTATGGTTTACTTGCTAAGCCATTGCCATCCTTCGATTTGATCAACGCGAGTCTTCTCACGACCTTTAGGTTTTCACCAACAGGTTAGAAGAAGATTGAGTTGTATCTCAAAGCAAGCCTATGGACTTTTCTAAATTTGGAAACTTGCTTGAGCCCTACTCAAGGTTGCTTAACTTTAAAGCAAAGCCTCCCTTGACGATCAATATAAATAGATGACCTCCTGCAAGATACAAACCAATCCTCTACACATCTGTGTATCCTTTCATAAAGGTTGGTCGTAATTTCAGAGTCCTTTTCTTGGTCTACGACTATTTGAAAGATTACACTTGAGGATCGTGAAGCACAGGTCGGAATTATTATTCCTGATCTTGTATCTTAGGTGGACTGTTTTGTTGCAGTCAATTCAATCAATAAATACCAAAGATTTGATAGAAGCTTCGTACGGCTGCACTCGGTGTTATAAGTCCTAGAAGCTCCATAACGCAAGTCACGAACTAGGTTTAGTATCAAGTTCATCACACGTTACGAGGTAAAACTGGTTAGGCTAGAATAATAAGTTCTAATCAGTAAATTGATTTCCATTAACCTTGACTTTAAGTCTAAAGGAAACCACATATCGTATTCTTTGTTGAAAGACAAATCGAGTACAACCAGGCACCCTGTTAGAGGCAGGGTAGCGTTAGTCTTCACGAAGGGAAGTGGAGCAACTCCTAGGCCTGTAAAGGACCTCAGCTAGGGGAATCAAACGCGTAGGCTTCGGTGGGAGTTAAGAGATGTAGGGGCACAACGGTAGCTGAGTTGCTTGGAGGGTTAATTCAGTCTCGATAATTCCAACCCGAAGTCTTATGTTAAGCTAGCATATGTATTCGCTTAATACTGTATGTGTTCAAATCTGGACTAGGTCCCGGGGTTTTTCTGCTGGTTGCGGTTTCCTCGTTAACAAAAATTCTGGTGTCTTGCATTACTTTTACCTTCCGCATTATATTTTCTCTGATCTATATAATTAAAGTATTGCAAGTTTATTGATTCAAACCCTTGAGTGAATCCATCTATGTTGAGATCTACAAGAACTTGTTCTTTTTAGAATTCGGTTCTTGAACAAAGAACTGTACTCGGTTTGTTGCTTGAATATTGATTTGTGAGATCGTTTAAGTAACCTAATCAACTAGGTTCACGAATTCAAAAGTTGGTGGTGTACCTCATTTTCAGGTAATATCTTTTTTGGGTGTGCGGCTGTGGAATTTGCGAGAGAATTGCACCTTTAATCTCTCGAATCAGGTATGTTTACCTTTGTCTGCATTGCTTTACGCTTTTGCGATGATCCTTTTTTTGTCTTTTGTCTGATTTTATGACAAAAAGGGGGAGAAATCTTAGTAGTTCCGGGGGGAGAAGTCTTCGTTTAACTACTACGACATATGTCTTACAAAAGAGAAAATATTTTCGGTATTTTCATAAGGGGAGTAAAATCGATGTTCATGTCTTAGCAAAATTTAGTGTATTGATTAAGAGGGAGAACATATCATATTGTGTAGTATCTTTAAGCATTGGTGCAATATGATTACAAGTATTGTATACTACTCAATTGCATAACAACTCTTGTTGGACTATGTCCTTCTAAAACTAAAGTTGTGAAGTTCTTTGAGTATGTTATCTGCTATTATAATCTTCAATTGCAGGGACACACGATCATATCTGAAGACATTGAAGATTACAAGAAATCAAGATTACTTATGGTTAGGGCTAAAAGATTTCACTTTTTGAGTCCATATGTAAGATTGTTTTGTCACTAAAATTGACAAAGGGGGAGATTGTTGAGAATTAATCGGTTGAACCCACTGGCGTTGGTCTATCAAGTTGTTGTCAACTTTAGGTGTCAAAACACAATCCTTGATTTAGTCTACAATATCATTTCAGACTAGGATGGTTTAGGTATTCGAGACGAGGACCACTTGAAGATGAAGACCGGAGCTTACACACTTGATATTTGTCGTCATCATCGAAAGGTTAAAAAGGGTTTCCTTTGGTTTCGTATTTACCAATTCTATCAATTTAATAGTCGAGGATGTTGTATATATTGATCGAAGGATCGAAAAACTAGTTCTCTTGGCACATGGGTTTTTCCCACAGTGACCGAACTACAAGGATATAGAGTTAGTTTTCGAATAAGTACTTCAACAGCCTACGTGTTCATGAATGCGTTCATATGCTGTAGGAAAATTCCTGAACTCTTGCGTGACTAACGTGAACGCGTTCATATACAAGTTCAGAAATTCCTGAACTCGTATTATTCATAACGCGAACACGTTCATATCAAGCCGAGATATAAACTTGTTTTGAATCTCGTAACTCCTGTCCACCTTATTAGTCGCGAACCCTAATGCGTGGTTTACTAAGCCACTGCTTATTCCTTCACTTGGTCAAGGCGAGTCTTCTCACCACCTTAGGCTATACGCCACCGGGTTGCAGAAGATTGAGTTGGAACTCCAAATAAATTTATGGACTTTCTAAGTTCGATAACTTACTTGAGCCCTACTCAAGGTTGCTTAACTTTCAAGCAAAGCCTCCCTTGTTGATCAATATAAATAGAGGACCTCCTGCAAGATACAAACCAATCCTCTACACACCTACGTATCCTTGCATAAAGGTTGGTCGTCATCTCAAAGCCTTTTTCCGTGGGCTACGATTATTTGAAAGACTTCACTTGAGGATCTTGAAGCACAAGTCGGAATTAATATTCCTGATCATGTATCTTAGGTCGATTGTTTTGTTGCGGTCAATTCAATTAATAAAGACCAAAGATTTGATAGAAGCTTTGTATGGCTGCACTCATTGTTATAAGTCCTAGAAGATCCATGCTGCAATTCACGAACTAGGTCAAGAATTAAGTTCGTCACGTGTTACGAGGTAAAACTAGTAAGGATAGATCAATAAGCCTTAATTAGTATATCGATTTCCATTAACCTTGACTTTAAGTCTAGAGGAAATCACCTATCATATTCTTTGTTGAAAGACAAATCGAGTACAACAAACGTCCTGTTAGAGGCAGGGTAGTGCTAGTCTTCACGAGGGGAAGTGGAGCAACTCCTAGACCTGTAAAGGACGTCGGCTAGGGGAATCAAGTGCGTAGGTTTCTGTGGGAGCCAAGAGACGTAGGAGCATAACGGTAGCTGAGTTGCTTGGAGGGTTAATTCAGTCTCGATACATTCCAGTCTGATAGTAGGATAACGTCTGTATTCGCTTAATACCGTGTGTGTTCAAATCTGGACTAGGTCCCGGGGTTTTTCTGCTGGTCTCGATTTCCTCGTTAACAAAACTTCTGGTATCTTGCATTACTTTTACCTTCCACATTATCTTGTCTCTGATCTGTATAATTAAAGTATTGCAAGTTTTTTGATTAAACCCTTGAGTGAATCCATCTCTTTGAGATCTACGGGAACATTGTTCTTGTCATTCAAACAATCTAATCAACTAGGTTCACGAATTCAAAAGTTGGTGGTGTACTTGGTATCCCCTCCTTTTCAAGACCGGCTCAAGCCCTCCAAGCGAATAAGTTACTGCCGCACTCCTTACGTCTCTTGGATCTCACAAAACCCTACACACTAGATTCCTCTAGCTGACGTCCGTTACAGGCCTAGGAGTTGCTTCAACTGTTGTTAAAGTATTTTGGTACTCGATCGGCTCTGTAATAGAAAATACCAATGTCATATCTGTCCTCCAACAGATTAACACTCGAAAGTGACTTTCTTGAGATATGATCAAGGTTATACGGAAATCTACTTACAAGTTAGGGCTGACATGTAAATCAAGCAAACCATGCCTAACTTGTCTCTACCTCAATTGTGAACAGAGTTGGAAAACCAATACTTACATAATTGGAGCTAACTAGGACTTATAACACCGAGTGCTGACATACGTTGCTTATATCAACCTTGTTGTTGATTAGTTGTTCTTGAATGTCCTTATTGCAGAAGAGAAGGACCGTATAATAGACAAGAATAAGTTCCACCAAAGTTACATGTTACTCTGGTAAATACCACAAAGAAATTTATCGCCTACCTGCGCTTCACAACTCTCAAGTGAAGTCTTCTATAGTCGTTGTCGTTAGGTAAATCTCACGAAGGAATTACTACCTAATAGAGGAAGACTCTCCACAATAAGCTTACACTGAAGTGCAAAGAGTTTTCGTAGAATTCCATAAAGGTATTTTATGATTGCTTGATGCTTGTTCTTTCCGTTCTAGAGTCATCTATCTATAACATTCAATAAGATAGGTTGCTTAGGGATAAAACAATAGATTCTTTCTCCTACAAGACCGTGTAAACGAACCCGTTACTTAACTTGCGCACAAATTATCACAGTTTAATCACACATGAAAACCTATTAGAGTTTATCACCAAGTAGTTTGGTAGAGAAAACTACTTCAAAGATATGGTCTCGACACAAGAGTGAACAACTGAAATCTTATTGAACTATTGAGATTTGTTAGATGAACATCGTATTCGTAATGAGGATCTAGTCCATCTTTTTATGAGATTCAGGAGTCTCTGTTAAATCCGCGCAAATATCCTGAAATATTCACCAAATGCTTCGCGAACCGTTTGTACTTAAAATCCAAGCTAAATAGCCGGAGGTCTTGTTCGTGTTTAGGTTCACGTGCAAAACACACTTTTAGAGTTCTGGAGGAATATTCGGGCTCTTGTTCACGAAAGGGTTTGCGAACTGCCAAGTGATTTCAATTCTCTTTAACTGGATTTGCTCCGTAGTTCGTGGGATGGGCCATTATTCGTACTTAGACGTTGTTACGTTTGAACCATAATCTACTCATAATCGCTCTGGAGTATAACTCATAAGATTCACCATTCTCCCACATTAACTTGCAAGCAAACCATTGTGTTGGAAATTGTATTGAATCTTTCTCATACGTATCCTATAACCTTAGTGCACTTGTAAAGCATACTAACACAACTCGTAGTTATGTAGATATGTATACATCTCAATAAGTTATTTCATACTAAAGTAGTTGACAACATTTCAAATGACTGAATAAGTAGAATAAAAGTATATCCATAAAGTCACAACTCCTACTAACTTTTTGTCGATGAAGAAGTAATGATGTCTTCGTGATTAAGCTCCAGTCTCCATCTTCAAGGTCTCACCTACCTAGTCTAATTCCCATATCCGAAATGTAAACTTTAGTAGACTAAATCAAGAATTGTGTTTTGACATCCAAACTTGACAACTAGCTTTATATACTAACACTAGTAGGTTTGAACGAGCAATAGTCTAACAATTATAAATACCATACACTTGAATCTAAAATTCCCATTCAAGTGACTTCACAATTATTATGAAACATATCACTCGTAGTGTCACACGAGCTAATATGGAAGAAGCAGACAAGGAACAATTGTAAAGGTGTTGGTTGTGAAAGGAAGAAGAAGAGAATCCCCATCAATGAAGAAGTAGTTGAGCCTCTTGAGTTTCAAGAATATTCTTCTACAATTATTTCTACCACATTATTGATCATCAAGAGGTGGAAGATGACACAATGATCTATGCTGAAATTGTTTATAATCTTCTTGGAGATTTCGAAGTTGTTAAGGTTTAACTATTTGTTGTGGAAAAAATTCAAACCTTTAGAACTGAAATCCAAGATTTGAATAATGAACTCACTAATCTCAAATGTGACTTTAAAATTCTAGTATATCTCATCTGTCGATTGTATCGATACTATCGAAGATGAATTCAAGAATCTCAAGGCTAATGATGATGAAGTCTCAAGTGATTCTGACGATGATGATAATGATGTCGATAACTAACTTCTTCGGCTACCTTATCTTTTGTTTAGCATAGTTAACTCATTTTCTTAAAAAGACCTTGTCTTTTCCTTAGGGTTTTAGGTAATCACTATGTTAAAAGTAGTTATCGTTTTGATTTAAGCTTTGCATGCTTTTGCTACTTCCATGTTTTCTTTTCATCAATTAATATAATTTATTTAGTTAAATCTCGATCGATGATTGCAAATACTTGGTATTTATTGATCATACTTGTGAAGTATTGCGTATCTTGAAATAGTTTTTTAACCTTCGGGTAAAGGATTTCACGAAAGGTTATCAAAAGTTACGTTTCTAACTCTTATGGCTAAGAAGAGACAATATTGATAATGAGGTTTCTCTTAAGTTACAATTTTGGACTCTGATGATCGTAACTGACAAGGATAAAAAGTTGTGCTTTTCATTCTAACTGACTAAGAAGGGTAATCATATGTTTTTCTAAGAGTACGATTTTTCATTCTTCTAAGTTCGTGATTGACGAGTAAATATGAAAGGTTTTGCTTTGAATTCCTAAGTTGCTAACTGACTAG